>JAJIZL010019175.1:17065-100645 GCA_023969395.1 Amblyomma maculatum | reverse complement strand
CTGCCTGCCTGCCCGCCTGCCTGCTCTGCCTGCTTTGCCTGTTTGCTCTGCCTGCTCTGCTCTGCTCTGCCCTGCCCTGCTCTGCCTGCCTGTCTGCCTGCCTGCCTGCCTGCTCTGCCTGCCTGCTTGCTCTGCCTGTTTGTTCCGCCTGCTCTGCTCTGCTCTGCTCTGCTCTGCCCTGCCCTGCTCTGCCTGCCTGCCTGCCTGCTTGCTCTGCCTGCCTGCCTGTCTGCCTGCTTTGCCTGCCTGCCGGCCTGCTTTGCCTTCCCTGCTCTGCCTGCCTGCCTGCCTGCCTGCCTGCCTGCCTGTCTGCCTGCCTGCCTGCTTTGCCTGCCTGCCTGCCTTGCCTGCCTGCCTGCCTGCCTGCCTGCCTGCCTGCTCTGCCTGCCTGCTCTGCCTGCCTGCCTGCCTGCTCTGCCTGCCTGCCTGCCTGCCTGCCTGCCTGCCTGCCTGCCTGCCTGCTCTGCCTGCCTGCCTGCCTGCCTGCCTGCCTGCTCTGCCTGCCTGCTCTGCCTGCCTGCCTGCCTGCCTGCCTGCTTTGCCTGCCTGCTTTGCCTGCCTGCTTTGCCTGCCTGCTTGCCTGCCTGCTCTGCCTGCCTGCCTGCTTTGCCTGCCTGCTTTGCCTGCCTGTCTGCCGGACTGCTCTGCCTGATTGCACTGCCTGCCTGCTCTGCTTGCCGGCTCCGCCTGCGAGCTCTGCCTGTCTCTTCCTGTATTTGCCTCCCTCTGCCTGCCTTGGTATGTAGCGGAGGAAAGCCCACACTTACGACCCCATTTTGCCAACATCTGCAGCTATCCTAGCCGGCGGCCCGGCGGATATTTCTCGTACGTCCGTAGCCTGTGCGTTAAATATGTATCTATAAGCTGGGAGCAAGTTCACAAATAATATAGGATGCAAGAAGTCTCCCACGCGCGGGAAATGCGTAAACATGCTATATTGTTGTGGGCGGCCCGCCAAAATCTGGAAGTCACTACTGAGTTGGCTAATGAATTTAGGTTGGGCATCGGCTTTTCACAAGTTCTGACGAGTGGAATGTATGTATTCTGATGGGCCAATATTGGGGTCTGTCATATGACAACAGTGACCACGCGCAGCGAGACCTGCACAATTGAATGTTAGTGGTTTTGTTCTTATACGAGGGACCTTAGGCAATGAAATGCTAGAGTACAACCTGTAATCTCTGGTTATTTTCAGAGCACGCCTCCAGTTGCGTCTTTTTTTTACAACAAAAGGAACACCAGCCTACGGTTTGCTTAAGAAAACAAAATGCTTAGGCTTCCCTTCTGAAGTTTTGTTCACTAACAACTACTCTTGGAAAGTGGCGTTTATGTTAGCTTAAATAATTGTCCGAGGAATCTTGCATACCTTGGCCGGAGATTCCCACCCTTTCGTTTGTTTTTTTCCTACGCCTTTATTGTGAGCGATTAGGGATACTGGCGTGCAAACTAGTAACTTTCTTTGGCGAAAATCGAGGCTCCTTCCCAGTAGATATTTATAGGCTGCTGATACGGAGTGCTTGGAAAGTGCGTTGGTGACAACCTTCCTGTTCTTGACGGCGTTCATATCCTCCTTCAAACGACTTTCAAAACTCTCTTCCGCCTATATAGGCATGGTCGCAATCGCTGTAAGGTATCGTTTACACGACGCCCGGATATTTTCCTTTTCTCAGTTCACGTTAACCAGATCGTGCAGCAACTAGCGGATGCGAATGTGGACAATGTGCACGTCGTAGGCACGCAGCACACGTCCCAGTTCTTCACTAATGCCAGAGACACAAGGAATTAATGTATTGCCCGATCAGACAAACATCCGTCCAGTCTTAGACTTCTCTTCAGTTGCATCTTCTCCTCGTCCTTCTAAGTTACGTTGGTTTTCCTAGTACAATTCATCACAATCATTATCACCAGCCGAACTATACCCACTGCAAGGCGAAGGTGACTCCAATATTCCTCTAACCCGGTCCTATGCCTGCTGCATCCACATCCCCTCCAAACGTTTTACCTCATACGCGCACTTAACTTTCTGTCGCCCGTTGCTACGCTTTCGTTCCCATAGAATCCAATTTGCTACCATAAGCGACCGTCGCTTGTCATCTCCTTGCAATATATATCCGGCCTGTGCCCATTTCTTCTTGATCTCCGCAAGGATGTCATTAACTCGAGTTCCTTGCACGCTTCTTATCTCTGAATGTTACATCTACCATTTTCCGTTCGATAGCTGTCTGCATTATCCTCAACTTAAGTCGAACTTGTCTCGTTAGTCTCTGCGTTTCAGCTCTATAAGTGAGTACAGGTAAGATGCAACTGTTATATGCTTACCACTGAAGGGTCCAAATTTCCCTTAGCCATAATATGCAATTGGTTTTGTTTAGGATTTTATTACAATGATGGTGATATGAGTTACAGTAAATAATGTGTTCCCCTTCTCAAAGCATATGAGAATCATGTCCAAACTATTTTTTTTTTGACGCTTTTTCGTTCCAACTGTCGCTCCAATGCCGAGAGACATGCTGCCGAATATATCCATATTCGTCAGAATAATGGCCTTTTTCCCTATAATACCCTCCCTGTACTGTGCGACCTCATTTTATCTAAGTTTGCTGTTGCCTTCTGAGGTATTATCACATGGAAATATAAAGAATAGAAATCACAAACACTAGGACATCAGAAATCTTTCGGAGAGGTACGGAAGAAATACTTTTGAAACGACTTCGAAAGTCACTGTGACTTTCTTTTTCGTCAGGAGAGATGGACAACGACAATTCAGCTGCCAGGCACTGAGCTCAACTTTCCTGCTAAAAATTGCGGTCGTGTTTTCTTTCTCTTTGCAAGGATGCACGCGTACCCAAACGACTGCCATTTCGCAACGTGGGCGCCCGCAATTCAGAAGCCCTTTAGAAAGCAATAGCCAGAGCCAGGCAGTGAGGGGTGGCTGCGTCTCGACATTACAATGCGGGCCGAGCGTGCCATGATCGGTTCCTTGAGTTGGGCCCAGCGTAGATAGCGTGCGACCGGCACAAAACATTCTTGTTTCGCTTCCGCCGTATACGTCTCCTACCGACAGCGGAGCCGCGGAAAAAGAATGCCGGCGAAGGCTCTTACGGCGACGCCGCAGGCTCTGGCTTTTCTCGAGAAGCGTAAAAGCGTGACCGGGGTTCCGATGACAGGGCGCCCACATCCGGGTACAAGGGTGTGTGGTGGTCCTGCTGCCGTGAATAAAGTAAAAGGAAAAGGGCACTCAAAACGATGGAAAAGCTCAGGCTGCGGCTCTGGGCCTTGAAAGTAAAAGGTTTTCCGCAGGCAAGCATCTCCAGGTATATTTTATTAGGCGGGCATTTCAGAATTGAGCATTTTATCCTGCTTTTTACTTCACCAATTCGCAGCTAGAGCAAACTACTATTTTCAGTGCGAGAGCGTAAGGCACTCTATGCGGGCGAAAACTCTCCACCACATGTGTGAGGTATCTGTAACCTCGCAAGTGGCAAGAGCCGCCTGCCAACTACCTCTTTCGGTACACAGTATACCACCTGCTGAAAGGGGCCAGTCGCTGGAGCGTACCTACTGATTCTCTTATACCGCATTTACACGGGCACTTTTAACCATGGTTAAGTAAACTGCGGTTACACATAACTATAGTTAGCCACGCTCACACGGCAAGCCAAACCGTAGTTACGCCACTAACCATGGTTACCTAAACCGAGCTGGCTAACCTCCGTTTAGAGCAAACTGACAAAATGGCGGCTCCCACGGAAGGCATGGCGGAGGCAGCGTCCCAGGAATCGTCCTCCCAGAGGCGTGTGAACTGGCCTGACGCAACCACAGCGGCTTTGATCACCATCTGGGAGGACCAGCTACCAGCTTTGCGGGGAAATACGCGCAATGCGCGTATATATGCTGCTATTGCAGCAGAGCTAAACGCCGGGCTACCTGCGGGTGAAGGCCCATACTCGGCCAAGCAGGTTAAGCAGAAGATGGACAACTTGAATAAGAAATACCGGTAAGTGCGACCTTTACCTTTATTGCACTGCTTTTTCAGCGCTGTTTTCATAGTGTGTCGCCACCCCACATGTGCGGCAGCATTACATTCAGCAACTTGCAATTCCCTTTCGCCGTCGGCGCGTATTTACCTCGCGAGCGTCCGAGGCCTCGCCGCAGGAGCAGCGTATGTTGCAGGCAAAACGCAGTGCGAGCTCGTTCTTTTTTTTTTTTTTGCCTTCGTTTGCTTCTGCGTCATATTGTTTACCTCATGAGCGTCCGATGCCTCGCGGAAGAAGGAGCGTACGTTGCACGAAAATGCAGCGCGAGCTCGTTCGCTTTCTTTTTTTTTTTTTTTTTATACGTTTCGTTCGTGTCCGCGTGCATGCGCCGCTCTACATGCAGGCTTCGTCTTTCTCAATTTATCGCTATGGAGTGCTTCTGGCTTTAAGCAAATTTCTCGATTGATTTTTCATATAAGACTGTTCGCGGCCTCGTTGGCCTACTGCGCAGATATTGCTAGAACGCTATCAGCTGAATCAACCACTAGCAAAGCTCCAACTGGTAGAGTAAAGTCACATTTTTACCAGTACCTGCCAAGTTATGTAGTATTAGTCAAAGTCCCAGTGTTCACAGAGAAGCTTGATGGCTTCAAGAGAATTGCTCAGATCAAGTGTAGATATATTTTCTATAAGAGCACATTTAATGTTCAAATCATTTCCATCTTTCCAGGCAGCTGAGACGAACCGGGACATCAACTGGTTCACCTGGTGTCTCGTGGCTGTTTTACTGGCAGCTGCACAGTTTCCTCGGTAGCCTCCCCATCAATGATGATGGGCGGGTCGAGGAAAATTTGGAGGTGATTTGTAACTTCTAACATTACCATTATTAGACAATTCAATCACGGCATTATTCCTTCACTACTGATTTTTTAAATGTTCAGAATACTGTGTACAGAACACCGTACAAGGGATGCCAGCTGCAAATATTAGAGAACACTTGTAGAGTCATGGGTTGTAAAAGTACAACCACAGTGCCATACTATAGTTCTCATTTCTCTATCTACTTTTTGTAATTGGTATGGCCCGCTGTTAAGGTTGTATATTACAAACAGCACACTCAGTGTCTCACTCATTTTAAACATACTATTCATTACTGTTTTTGAATTATCAGCTTACGAGACTGTATTGTTGAGTTTTTCACTAATATAGCTGTGCAGTTATGTGCAGATAAGTTTTCGAACTGTACCTTTTTTGTTTTGGTCGGCATAGTCCAGGGCAGCTGATGATTGCTTGCCATTAAGTCAACTAACCCCCTGTGAAGATAACGAATGCTATATGCTATACTTGGTCATATGCAGCTGCCAGTCACCACTGAGGCACCAGAAAATGCCGAGGTGCTCGCGACAGGGGAAGATTGGCCCCTCGGAGACACTCCGGACCCCCAAGTCTTCGCTGGAACACCACACACTAGCAGCACTACTGTTGCAGTGCTTGGTGTACTACCCGGAGGAAGTGGTACCGCAAGCAGCAGCCAAACCAATATTGGCAGCTACAGAAGAGGTGGTGAGAGAAGCAGAAGGAAGCGGGAGACTTCATCAGCAGTGCAGCAGCTGCTTGCTCTGCACAAAGATGATTCTGCGAAAGCAGAAAAAGCCGAAAAAAGAGCCCATAAACTGAGAAAAAAAATGGTACGCCTCACCCAAGAGGGTAACGATATTAATGCCAGTATGGTTCGGCTGCTGGATAAGTACCTAACGTCTAAAGAAAATAAAGAAAACTGACCAAATGAATGAAGATGAATCATGAACTCCCATTTTTTGTTGGTTTGCGGTGCATGATATAATGTGATGAGGTCAATGACATTTTCCAGATGCAAATTCTAACCACTAAGCATACATATGCACTACAAGAGTAGCGAGTGAATAAGGAGTGGGTGCATGTAACCAATAACATCACTGTAGCTTTCAAAGAACTCTGGTGATCAATTCATCAGTACACCTTCGGTAGTATTGAAAAAGGAAATGGATTTTCTGGGTTTACCGGCAGAAAGATAAAAAAAGTTAGCTGCAGGGATGAAGTGAAGAAGGTGCATGGGTCTTGAATGATATAGTTGTCGGTTCAGCATAGTCCTCTGTGTTTCTTGTGTGTCATTTGCTCTGCTGATTTTTCTATCATGTATGACCAACAAACTCAACCTTCCACCATATGATTGTTCTTAGACCATTTAAAGTAGAGAAAACAGCAAAATACAAGCAAGAGAACACTTGTACAGTCATGGGTTGTAATATCATAAACCTTTTGAGAAATTACTTTTGTAACTATGCTCAAGTAGTTCAAATAGGCTACTACTCCAGCTCAGAAGTGCTTACCAAATCATCCTTAAGTCTGTGACACAATATACACGGCAAGAAAAGATTTTGGTTGGCAGTGCTTGAAGAAAACTATTACAGTCCAAGAACAAAGAGAGCATATTTGCTGCATACATTAAGCAGAAGTTGTACAGTCTCGTAATTTTGTATTTCTTTCTCAAGCAGGCTGGCCTAGCTGGTGAATGTCCAGCAATTCAAAGATTCCTCCTTTTATTTGACTTTCACATCTTTTCGTGACGCATGTCCTATCACGGAAAGGTGCACGTCTTAAAAGGCGTAACGGTACCTGCACCCATTTCTACAGATTTAGAGTACTGCTTAGTAATATATAACACGGCAACCCATTTATCTGTCACAAACTTTCCTACCCAGTAGTGTTTCCCTTCTGAAACTGTGTTTTTCTACAGGTGGAATAAAAGACGAGTTCACAGTTCAGCATTTTGTTTCATCCAGGAGGAGCGATCTGGAGAGATGAAAGTTCCAGAGCGTTCTCCGTAACACGTGCTGGGGCCACCTTGTCTTTTTCGATATGCAGCTGACACTGACAACGCGCGTCGCTACAGATTAAAACTTTTAATCTTAGAGTATTCTTCCACATGCCTCACCACAGAAAAGCAGTAGCCTGTGCACTGATTAATATCTGCTACATGGCTTTCATTTGTTTTCCAGCCCAATGGGCTTCCTTTACGGCAAGTGTGTGTTGAAGCTGAGATTAGGGAGTTTAAAAATGGCAAATTAGTTTTGTCACAAAATCATGCAGGTGTAATGTATGTTGCTTGCTGGTGGTTCATTGCAAACATATTTATTACACCACGCTTCCTTCAAAGTACTGTTTACAGCAAAAGCCAATTAAGAAGCCAAGAATGTTGATATAGTGGACGAGATTTACTGCAGTTTAGTTAGGACCCGTGCTCTTGATTTACAGATTGCAGAAGCATACGAGAGGTATTGTTATGGAACAATAATTATGCGCATGTTGTGTAAGTCAACAAAAATTGAACTTGAAGGAAGCTACTGAGCTTCTACTGGAATAAATTTGAGCAAACCATGTCATGATGATGCTAGAACCATTCCCCAAATGCCAGGTAACAGCAAGGAGTATACAGTTGTGTACTGATAATAATGGCTCTTCATTAGGAGAATCATTCACAACAATAAATTGTGGCAAGTAACACAAAAATAAAACAATCTCCTTAAACAGTACACAATGATAGAACTTTCCCACTGCATTTTACTGGAGGCCGGACTAAAAATACAAGACTAAAAACATATGGCTGAAGACATTCAAGTTGTTACAAGGATCAATTACTGTAGCATGTTTGCAAGGTGTCCCAGATAGTATCTCCGTGCCCTGCTGCACAACACACTCCACTCCATCGTCATAGGCTGCACTGTCAAATTTACTACCACAATTGACGGAGGAAAGAGGGAGCCATCACGGCAACTCCAGGAAAGGGCAAAACAGCTGGCTAAAAATAAGGCTCCAGAGGAGTGCAAACAGTCTCTCACGTGGCGCCTCAGATTTGAAAAAAAAAAGGCAGTACAAGATTGGCAACATAATTCTCCACAGAACGGTAGTTGTGAACAGAATAAATCATAGTCTCGTCCAGTTTTAAGGCGTACAATTGACGGCCTATGCCAACAATGTCACCATCTGAATATGCACATGCATTGTCACCATCTGTGTGCAAGCAGTGCACCACCCATCGAAACATCACGTGGCTATAGGAAGCTTTAGGTCCATTTGAAGAAAAACTGTTTGCCGCAGGCACGCATTGTCTGATGTCTAACATGAAATACAACACGATCACAGAGACACCAACAGAAGGATGTTAATGGCAGCTCAGCACAAGAGACAAGGAGTTGAAATGGCCAAATGAAGGGTGCAGTGGCAGAATGGCTGTAGCAGCCGAAACTCGAGTCGTTAAAGGAACTCTTAAATGGCATCAGCTATGTCTGCAATGCATCAGATCTGCTGTAATGTGAGGAAAGCAATCTCGAGCAGACATCCTTGTGCGCCGACCTGCAGCCACCACCTTCCTCTCATCCTCAATATAAACAGAGCAGACCCCTGCAGATCTGTCTAGCTGCTACGCAGCAGAACTGCCTATGTATTCATCTTGAGCACATCTATGCAGCACGGAACAAAACTAAACCTCAACTAGCCTAAGCTTTTGCAACTGCTAGTTCATCGAGCCATACGGTAGCAAACAAGGCAAACATAGACTCTGGAGTGTACTGTCAAAAAAAAATAAAGCCAGAATCAAACAGCGTTTTTAGACATCCAAAGCATACTTTGAAAGGCTCAATTCCAGCCTGGCATAACTCCTGGTGTGTCAGTGTGTAAGAATGGTTTTGCCCAATGCAGCATATCTGCTCCAACCTATAATAATAAAGGTGACATATGAAAAACGTGGCAGAAGGCGAACAATAATATACCAGAAAAGACATGCCAAGGATTAGGTAACGTTAAAAGAAGGTCATTATGCAACTGTCCAACCAAGTACAAACTGAACATTGATGAAAAGTGCGATAAAAAAAGGGCCGCAGGTTGTACAAAGCCAGTACCTCAGATAATTGCCTTGGAAGGAACAGAATATTCATGAGAAGCCGACCTGTGATAACAAAATATGACGAATTGAACCAGAGTCCAAGAAATGTGGAAATGCTAAAGTTGGAGAAAAGCAAACAATAAAACAAATTCAGTGATGCTACAGCAGATATCTTGCGTTAAAGTGCATTCAGAAGAAGACTGTATTCACGCTAAGCACATTTGTGTGACCCATAATGAAATATATATTAGTTGACCCAGCTAAAATATTTGCAGTTCATTCAGCCATCCAGTTGTAGATAGGCATAAAACAAACTACACAACTTTTTCAGCATATCAGGAGGTGCCATAACGGAGCATGCACACTTGCGCAAACCATTCTGGTTTGGGGGGTTGCATGTGGCATTATGATTCGACCTTAGCCGAATGTAGAAAGCCCAACTAGAAAGAAGCACAGTATCAGGTGACGTTGTTTGTGGTAGTGGTGCTGTGTTGTTAGCCTCGCCCATTCACCACAACTGTAATAATTCGGAGTCGACTGCTCACAGCATACTTATGTCAAATGTTTCAGTTGACTGCAAGGTGCTTTGCCAGGGCATTCCTTACAGCTATTCCTGACGGCTTTGCTTGGGCACTCGTGCATACCGGCTGCGGGCGCCTTTCGTCTGCGCTTTGCACCGCACCCAGCCAAACTGCATCACACTGATCACTCAGCTGCTCACAAATATTTTGCAGCACACAAGCAGCACGGATCACATTGTTCACGTTGTGAATATCGCACTCAAGGCCCTTCAGCAAGATTCTGAAGCGTGCCTTCACACGTCCAAAAGCGTTTTCCACCACACGCCTGGCACTTGACAGATGGTAGTTGAAGGTCTGTTCAGGCGACCCAGCTGAGCCAGGAAAGGGGTACGGCTTCATTATGTGGCCCTGCAGGGGGAACGCTTGGTCAGCGAGGAGCACTGGGCCTACTTGTACTCCCTCAATTACCTTTGTTTCTAACTGAAACAAATCACTGGCTAAAATACGTGGAAGTCGTGATGTCTGAAATACTGCAGAGTCATTATTCCTTCCAGGACTCCCACAGTTGGTGTAAAGAAACTTATAACTGTGATCCACCACAGCGAGTAAGATGGTGCTATACCAACCCTTGTAGTTATAGTAATCAGTGGCCTCATCTTTTGGAGGGCACACCTCAATGTGGCAGCCATCCAGAGCACCAACACATTGAGGGAATCCGCAAATTGCAGCGAACCGGCGCATATGTTCTTGCAATTCGTGTAACTTCGGAAAGGCAACAAATCGCGGCTCCAGGTTCTGCACAATCACAGCACAGAATTCTCTGAAAATGATGTTGACAGAGGCAGGGCTCACGCCAAAAAGGTTTGCGACAGTCCGCTCTTCAGCTGACGTTGAGAGGCGGTAAAGGCCAATCGCCACGCGTTTTTCCAGAGGTATAGCCTTTCGCATGTTCGTGTCTTGCCGCCGCATTCCCTCACAAACGCCCACAATGTACTGAAATGTGGAGCGGTTAAGCCGAAAATTTTCGCGGAAACCGCTATCTGGAAGATGCGGCAGCGTCGTCTCATACCACGAGTTTGGGCGCGGATACATCCATAAAGCTCGCTCCCGCGTGATTTGTAGCATTGCCGCCAACAAAACGCGTTTGGATCGCCTTCGATGACGCCTGCTCTTTGCTTCCAGCATGCCGATGTCGGCGCTAAGAGCAAGCTGCTGCAGGCGGAGGCGTTGAAGAGCTGCCTGATGCGCTGCAAAGACAGCCCAAAATTCAACGTCGGCGTCATCCCCAACGTCCGCCACAGGTCTGCTTAAAGCCATCGCAGCGCTAGACTCACTGAAAAGTACGGGACAAGATACCGCACATCCAGGCCACAGAAAAGCAATCAGGCGCCGCACTTGACCACACTGCAAACTGTAACCGCACTAACGAGGTACACGCGTTGCGACTGCAGTAAAGAGGCACAAAGAATAGCGATACCAGCGTGAGTAGCGTGAGTACGATCACAATAGTCCGGTGGAATCTGCGGCTAGAATCGGCAGCGCTCCCAGGAAAGTAGTGGCTACAGCTACAAGTGGCTATTTCTACGGCTCTAAAGCCAACTGCAACCATTGTTTGAAGACTGCTTTTTTTGCGTTTCGCTAATGTTTGCCTCATGCGCAAGCAAAACTTAGCCCCGCAGGTGGAAGTGCGATAAACAACCTTTTTTTCTTTTATTTATGCTTTTTAAAGTAACCTTGTTTAATGATACATTACTGTAGGTGCAATCACAAATTAATAAGGGCAGTGATCACGTGATGGCCTCCGTCACACTAACCGACAAGCCCAAACCGCGTGTAAGCGCGGGCAACTACAGTTTGCGCTAACCATGGTTAAGCCCTATAAACCGTAGTTACGCTAACCGTGGTTAAGTCTGCCCGTGTAAAGAGGGTATTAGGCTCACCTCATCTTAATACGGTAAGCGTTAAATTGCTAGAAATATGCTATACAGATAGACTGCCAGACTGAAATTTTGGCAATTGCGGTACCAAAACTAAACAGTCTTGGTGTGGGAATCCTTGTTTTCATCACTGTAACATTATCAAGACTAAGAGATAAAGAAGTGATGCGAAGATGTTAGGGCAGAAAAAAAAAATTTCAAGAGATATTTTTCTTTATGCAATAAAACAAAGGAATAGATTGTCTGCGGTATGACGTTTATAAAGGGAATCTTGAATTTTGTGGGCGTTCTCTGCTAACTTACATTTTGTAACCCTTTCCTGCCTGGAAAGCACTGCTACCTGAAGTATTTTGGAATATTTTTTTATATAAATAAGCAAGTAAATAAATATATGAGATATATTAGGAAAAACTTAAAATCTAACCTTTCTTTAGCAAGAGATGGAAAAAACGAAACGCTTAGCAAATACCCAAATACCCTGGTGTACTCAAATTCCTATGGGCTCGTTGCCATCTTATATTCGGAACCTCTAAACCCTACCCCACCGCATTTGGTCAACATCAGTGAAACGATAACCGTAAGTTTTCCGCGCACTTGGGAGCCTCAATTTATGCTGAAGAAAAAGAATACAATGCTAAGCACTGTCCATTTATATACGCGGGACGATACTGTGTATCTAAACTTCAAAGATGGTCAGTGATAATGGTGCGGCTTCTTACATAGCGCAACTTTTCTACAGCATCCCGCGTGATTACGTTATCTCATATGCAAATAAATGACTGGATATCCTCATTTCTGAATCATGGATTGGTTTTGTCAATTTTCTCCTATGGAATTAGATCATATGCGATGTCCAACAGCCGTAGTCGTCCTTTAGAGCGAAACTTCCTTGCTGAATGGGACCATTGCGCACCGGCACGCCAGCGCAAGCCAGACCACCTAACTTCCACTTGCCACAGGCTTGCTCTTCATTTTCTGGGCATACGAGGCTTCAGACGGGATCTGCTTCATGGGTCCTGCTGTGTTTGATTACTATTTCACTCTCACATATTGTGACATGGTCGTGATGGTAGCTCGAGCTACTCTCCGTAGCGCTCAGATTAAAGTCAGTAGGGAGTTTTAGAATAGGGGTACCCTATCGGTTAGGGGGATAGGGTAATAGCAGGGCGCGAGTGCGCATGCGCAGAACGAAGCGGGCCTTGGGTTTTTGGGTCAGCGGACGACGGCGACCCTATCTCGGCGAAATAGCGTGGACCCTATTGCCGGATAGGGTCGGGCAATATGGCGGCGTCCGGTCAAGCGGCCGCCGCTCGCCTCGGCACACATTCGTCGTTACCGCTGCATGGTGTCACGCGTTCACGGCAAACGAAAGGCCAACGAAGCTTGTGCTATGTCTCATGATGCCCGCACTACCAAATTTAAGCGATAACACGCCCCATATTGCCTGATTGCTTCCGGATTTACCGAGCTGCTAGGCTTAGCGAGTTTGCATCGTCTGGTTGCCATGGGGACCAGGCGTCGGAAAGCGCGGAAGGTTCAAATGAGGTTTCCCGGCTCAGCCTGGATTGATTAGGATTGGTCGATTTCGTCTTGTCTGAAGAAAACAGATTATATAACTGGTATTTTTAGGATATTTTTGTACAATGACAGCATTTTCTGTTTAATAAGATAGCGTTGTTTTGGCTTTTATATATTTAAATGCTTTCACGGTTTACCGTCAGGGCGCTGCGATCGACGAACGCAAGCCCCGCTCCGCTGCGTCGGCAAACCCCTATTCTAAAACTCTCCGGTCGGCTCGAACGTTACGCCACGGCACGGTATTTTCTTGGGGGCCCCAATCCTTGGGTTCCCCTATTCTAAAACTCCCTAGTAAGAAATTTAGGGGAGGTTTAACTCGGTTACGTGAATGGCATTTTTGTTCAGCCCTGATTTCAAGCATTGTTTATTGATCAAGGCAAAATGTTAGATCAACGGCCAAGTCAGGGGTCACACGCGTACATTCAAGTCAGAATTAAGTCACACGTATAGACAGGTTGATGAAAAGGACAGCGTGCAATGCAAAGCGCGAGAACGTGGTGAAGTTTAACGTGTGGGGTGAACGGCCTTGGCGACATCCACTCAAGCGCAGCCATTTTTTTTCTCAGGTGGCCGATGCAAGCGGCAATATGACTGGGTTTCGCAATGTAAAGTAGTCTCTTCGTATTCAAAACATAAAAACAAACACCCCAAAGGGAGCTAGAACCATCTGGAACATGAGGCGAATTAGTTGCAATCTTTTAAATAAATCTCAGTGCATGTTGCATTCCTAAGAAAGTGGCAAAGATGCGGCCTGGCAGCCGTGTATCTTAAACAAGGGCACAAATTCTTGGCCACATTTACTGAGCCCTTCTGCGCACTGCCGCAAAAATCACAAATCCGCATGCGCCCTGTTATATGTCCACTTCTGGCTTGAGCGGCGTCGCCATATACGTCGGAGTAACCGATTGATAGCTGTAGGAATAGCCACCCTGCCACGGTTATTACTGATAAAAAAACACTTCCTGATATTCAATGCGCAGCTTCAGCTTTTCCGGCATGATGCTTCTTGGATAAACAACCTATTTTATTTTATTTCATTTATTTTACACCAGAAAGCCGAAGGCATTGACGAGGAAAGGGGATATATACAGAAAGCTTGTTTGCAGAGTGGTTATAGTCCTGCATATAAATGTAACTAAATCAGCAAAAAAACTCAGATGGTCGATGAATGAGTCACTACCCCCGGAAAGGTGTTTCTGATTCTTTTCTGTTCCTAAAATGAAGAAATATGCTGCAAACGTGGTTTTAAAGAAGGGAATACCGACCTTACGGGATGATGATTTCGTGCTCAGACATATGGTGGAGGGGGTACGAAATCGCTACGCAGTCTGCGAGATTTTATTGCGAGAGCTTACCTTACCTGGAGGGGCACAAGATTTTGTTTGCCTTTTGGCAACCTTCTATGGTCACACAAAACATTGACGCCTCGGGCAATTTGGTGAGTGGCAGCGTAGGGACCCTCGGGGATCCTTTCAAGCTATCACGTATCACCCTTAAGAGCGAAGCTTGAGTGTCACAAATATATACGCGGTGAATCGCATAGCGTAACTCAATAATAGCGAAAAAGAGGTAACCAATACAAGTGGATTCAAACTGCTACATTTGATCTTTAAGTAGCGCAGTGCTGATGCACTGGCCAAGGAAACGTCGAAAAGTTACATGTTTAGCTGCTCTCATTTGTTTGATTAAAACTTCCCCATATTCCCTCTAGCAATCACTGCTGAATCGGAAGCTATGCCAATTGCGCTATTGTTCGTATTCATGGAATTTCTCCGAATAGCTGCTGTAATTCGGCATAGTCGGAAGCATTGAAACTGTGGAACTATACTTTGACAGAACGAATATATGTTACTCGTCCAGGTCGCTAAAGGTGAAGACTGAAGGTTTTGCGATGCAAATTGCGGTGCTCAAAAAATGCATTGGCGAGTACAGTAACCATCTGTGTAGGTATGTCATGAATGAATATGCGTGAACACCAGTTACTTTAATGCAATGATAAAGATGAATGCAATGCAATGCAATGATAATCATAATGGATGAAGAAAATCATCCGGGAAACGCGACAAACCTGCTTTTAAACTCTGTTTAGCAAGGCGGTACGAAGCTGGTGGCGAACGAAATGTCTAGCTCTAAGCAGTAGCTCACCAAATTTGTTCTATTAAGGACTGCTGCATCAATCCTTAGCCACGGAAAATTCTGCACGTGTAAATTAACAAAAGCGGTGCAATATTTAATTAGCGACACACCAATTCGGAGAATATAAAATAAAGAACTTCGATCCGCAGTGTTCCTAGCTTCACGATCACACTCATGAGAGAGAGCTATTTGAAAAAAAAAAATCATAATCGTTTAATCCTCAGCCTGCTTGAGAGTCAGAAGCAATTTGCCATCCGCGGCCATGGCGTAAGTGGGATGGTGATGGATCCCCACGCTGCGTTGCTGAATTGTGAAAGTGGGACTCCGATTGCACCACAAGATTGATGGGCGGCTAAAGATGTCGCGATACTACCGAGCGCAAAAAGGAAAACCTCAGTAGGTTATATAGGGTTCTTGCACCGTTTTTTTGGGGAGGGACAACGCCCTCGCTGTATGTAAGGCTACTGTACTTATTGCGCGACGCTCTCAGTCATGTTCCTGATCGTTGCTGCATTTTGATACTATTCTTGGCCCCCTGTTAGACTGGCCCCACGTAGCCGAGTTGCATATAAAGCCGAGTTTAAAGAACGACTCATTATTCTAGGATATACGCCGAGAGAAGGCAGCGAAGAGTGGACCCTCGCAAAAGCAGACGCAAAGGAAGGCTTCTCTGAACGGCTTAAAATGGATCGGGGATTTTCTAGGTGGAGGGTATAACCCGGAGCGCACCTAATGAGTGCTTAAAAAAGCAGAAGGTTATTGGTATGCATAGAATCACTTCCCGTAAGCGCAAATAAGGGGAAGGCACAGGTTCGTCAAAAGCTCGCGTTTTTATTTGACTTGCATTCTCCTGCCTTTGGGTCGAAAGTGCGGCTGACAGAAATTTATTTCTGAATATTACGGGCTGACTTCTGATTGATCGGCAGAATTTTTTATGCTGGTTTAAATTTAAAATATTTTTCTCATTATGCATTATATACACTGTCGGTATTTTGTGCGGATGGTGGTCGTTTAAAATTTGCGCGCGAATATGAAATGGCAAAATTTAAATCTGATGGTTTCAAGGCACATGGAAAGAGACGGAAACAGTCTGAGAGCATAAATACCAAAATACTATTTTTCAGATTCTTCGCAACTCAATAACCATACGTTCCCTCATGTTGGGTTTATTTTTTAGCTTCTTTCCTAGATCAGCTTAATTTCCGTTTCTCATGGTACCTTTCACGACCCGTACAAGTAGAAAACAATTTTTTCAACCCTCCTCACTTCTCCCGCGGACTTCCTTACCAGTGGCTGTTCTCCGACGTAAGAGAGCTATTTACACTGCTCCCAAGATGACCGCATAGCAGACAGGTACGTATGTCCTAACGTATAAGGTTTATTTTCGGAATAGCGCTCCACCTAGAGCCCTGTCAATTTGTTATGTTGATCACAATTCCCTGGTTTTGACTCGTTTATCGATTTTTTTTAAATCATTGCTTATGTCCTTCAGAGTACAATACAGGAGGCAGATCATGGTAGAAGAAAATAGCGAATGAGTCAGCAACACGCCCAGCAACACACTTTGATGCAGGAGGCAGATATTGCGCGTAGGGAAAGAGAGAGAGAGACAGAGAGAGAGAGGGGGGGGGGAGGTTACGAAAAAAAGCCCAAGGGTCACCTTTCACTAAACAGCTTTTATTGAGGTAATCCCTCAGGAAAACTGATTACAACATTCTCTTCTACATAGTCTTTATCCTAGGCTTATAATACTGACGTATACCGGCGTATACCTTCCGGCGTATACCTTCCAGCACTGCAAATTTTAGCGCTGCATTTCAAGCCCTCTTAAAAGATTCGAATATTCAAAACAAGTAACGGAAAAATAATTTTTTCGCAGATTCCCCTCGTAACTTTTTAAGCCGTTTAATAACTGCGACTTCTGGACATAAGATTCCGGTAGGTTCATTAGAAAAGCTTAGATTGCAATTTTAAAATGGGAATATTTTACTATTCTTACTTTTAGAAGTTGGCAGCGTAAATTGACCAAAATACATAGATATTGTTTGCTTAGTGAAAGCAAACTATGGGGATTTAAGCATGATTTGAACCTAGAGTGATACTAGTTAAAATTGTGCTAAGCGTCATTATGCATGGTTTGACGGTTTTAATTAGGGACGCTCAAGCTCCGCCTTGAGAGTAGCCGTGATAGCCCCTGTAACACAGCCTTTTCATTTCGCGGTTTTTCTTTTCTTTTCTTGTTTATAGGAAAAAACGTCGCAGTATCTGTCACACATTCTCCTTGGACCCCTGTAGTTGAAGGAAGGAAGGCGGTAATGAAAGCCAACATAGAGAAAGAGGTGCCATAATAGAGGGCTGCGGAGTAATTTCGACTACCTAGTGTTTAAAACGTGTGGTGAAGAGTGGCAATTCTTGGCCTTAAGGCCGGAATACATGGAGCGTTTTTGCCGCGTCAAACCGGCGTTTTACACCCGACGGCGCGCACTCGACACCCCGCGTCAAAAAAAAAAAATGCCCGCCGCCTCCGATCTGGACCTGCCAGATATTTGACGCGCGCCGCGCGCGACTGACGCTACCGGAAGTGGCCAAATTCAACTCACTTCCGTCTTTTCGTTCCCTTTGGCGCGAACCCTCACATATTTCCTCGCGTGCGCTCTACCCGCATAGAGAAATGGCGACCAAAGCCTCGCGTGTAGAGTTCAATGATAAATTTATATGCGCGGTGCAAATGCGCCCCATATTATGGGGTAGCTCCCACAAGAACTACAAAGACCACAGGAAGAAAGCGGCGGCATGGGCCGAAGTTATCACGGAAATTGGATGCGACTCAGGTACAAGTACAAATACGCTACAAGTATTTCTATCAAAGTGCAGGGCAGTCGTTTTCTGCGCCTTTTAGCGGTCTGCATGCATGTTCTTCTTAGGAATGTATCCCGCCGTGGTCAAAGATCCTCTGTTCCGCTGCCGCACTACTAGTATGCGCGGCGGAGCCAGACTTCGAGCCGATCGTTGCCTGAGTGTTCCCCGTAGTGAAATGACGCGACATACGCTCTTTTATTACGCTTGCCTGTCTGAAAGATATCTGAGTTCTGGTTACATGCATATGCAACGAGGTTGTCGATCTGGATGAATTTGTTCATGGGTAGGTGCATGGTTACGAGCATTGGGCTAGTTGGCTCACGATATTTTGAAAAGCGTGTAGCTAGCCACAAGGGCGACCAGCCTTCCCGTGTCATCAACGTGGTGTGTTACGTGCATTTCAAAATAACGTCAATACTTATTTAAACCTCGCCGCGGTCCCTCAATGGTTTGTTGCTGCTCCTCGAGGACGCGGATGAGATCGCGGCAGCCGTATTGCAATAGAGGTAAAACGCAATAGGAGCCTGTATACTGTGCGTTGTCAGTGCACGTTTAATTCCTACGTGGTCAAAATTTCTTGAGCCTTCCAGCAGCCATACCGTGACTAGCCAAGGCTAATTAATGGCGTGCTGTTTTTGATGCCTGAAATATTCACCGTAACGTATTTAATTGGTGTGAATTAACAGTAGTGAACAGAGATTAATCTATTAAACTCTATTTGCAGGCGTTAATATAGTGAGCGGTGGAAAAGCCTGCGCGATACTTTCATAAAGAAGCATCGCGCATGGAAGGATGGCACACCAAGTGGTTCCGGAGCCGCCGATGCTGTGCAAGTGCGGTGGCCGTACTTCCACCTGATGATGTTCCTGAAAGGTCAGGTGGACATTGACAGGTATGGCCATTGCTTGATGGTTACTGGTTTAAAAGAATTTATTTCCAAAAGAAGCCCAATAAAAGGTGCTACATACATAAGAAGGCTGGGAAGCAATGTGCTTGGCAAGCAAGATCAGATGACATATAAGCAGCTCAAAAAAGATATATAATATATATTCTACAAGTTGCATACTGGAATGGGTTGTGTATCATTTTGTGTGCAAAAAACTTAACATGCATGATTGCAGCTGTTTGCAGTCTTTTTTTTTTTTTTAAGAATGTTGTTGATTGCCTCAGGGCATAAAGGAATATGTAAAAATAAAATAAAAGGGTATTAAATGAAAGAAAAAAGTCGGCAGTTATAATAAAGTGCAAGAGGGAGTGATGATGAGGCCCCTGCGTCCTAGCAATGTTAGAAGACGGGTTGTTTGGCGAAAGGCCCACTGTTGTCGGATAAAGTCTTTTTCTTTCAACCAAGCCTAATCATATCAGTAAGAATTTGTGAAATTGTGAAATGTAAAGAGGTTTGTGGCACTGAGGCTCATGTGATGTTCCATTTTTATTTTCAGCACCATCTCAAACAGCCATGGGTAGAGCCCATGTATTCAGGACATACAAGACATTGAACCACTGCACAATCAGTGCACAGCAGAATCGCTGCTGCACTCAATATACAGTGAGGCAGAAGATATGAACTTACATTTGAGTTATGCCACTAACTACTTGGAAATGTGGTTGTGTTTGCAAGAGCCCACACATGGAGTAGAAAGTGCGACAGTGAAGCCTCTCAAAGATCGAAAGTGTTGTTTTGCTTTTTACAAGTACCGTTCTGGTATTAAAAAAAAGCTATTATTCCTCATGTTGCAGTCCACATGATGCTGAAAACCATAATGGCCTATGTGAGGCTGAATTCTGGAATACATGCTTGCATTTATGAAGAAGCAGCATGGCACGTTCCTGTTAGTCATTTTGTTTCTTGTTTGTGTAATTATGCTAAATCTTTTATAGTGCTTCAGCTTTGAAATCCTCTGTTTTGCCTGGACACAGATGAACAGTCACAAGACGAGATCTGCGGAATGCAGTCAAGGAGGAGCCCGAGCCCAGAGCCACTCGCATCAAATGGCTTGACACAGTCCAGCAGGACGTCAACCCCATAAAGCCCTCGGCCTGTTCCCCAAAAAAGGAAACGCAAAGAAAAAGCGAGATGGCAAGAGGACATGGACAAAGTAGACGCCATGATTACTTAGGAACGGGACGAAGCAGCAATGTATGGGCAGCTCGTCGCACACAAGCTTCGAGCATGCCCAAAGCATGCCAAGCATGCAATTTAGCTAGACTTGCTTCTATTTATAGCTAAATATACTTTTGAAAGCAAATAAATTTATTCAGGGGCCTGTTTATATTTGGCCATCAACTTCTTATAGTGTTTCCAGTCTACCACTGCTAAACGAGGCTGTGTAGCATATTATTCCCGAACATTTGCCAAAACTCCCTGACCACTGAAGAGGTGGGAAAGATACCAGGCAATGATAAGGAACAGTATAAAGAATGTATCCGCTATTCACAGCGTAATCTTTACTGAAATTAAAAATGCACCTTTGAAAATGAATTTGTTCGTTTGAAAGAACTGACTTCTTCGTGAAGAGAGTCCAACCTTAAAACTGACTTGTGCTTCTCTTCAAGCTCTTTCACAGTGGTATCTACCTTCGCTTTTACTCGTCTTAGCATATGCGTTTCCACTAAGAGCATTCTTATGTCAGATGTTCATTTTGGATCATAAGTATCAAAAATTGGCTGATATTACAACACAAGTATTTTCACAAAATTCAGCGATAAAAGCAACACGGCTCTGCAACAAATATTTAAACCCTCATCATTTATTGCGATTTAACACCAACTGTGAACCTCAGTATGAGGGATCTGGGTACAAGGAAGGTGCTGAATGTTCCCACGAAATGCTGTGAGCTGCCCTTCTCAGCATGGTTTAGACATATAAGGTTTATATTTCCAGCTGTTGACTTGTGGTTGGACATCTCCTCACTGGGGGGATATCTCAGTTAACCTTTCTTATATTATCAACTTATGACAGATGTGCTGCGTATTCCTGACAAACACAAAGTGATATAATCGAAAAGCAGCAGCCTTCGACACTCCCTTGTAATAGCTAATGGCTCGGCTTCATCTGTGGAATAGTGCCCAAAACACAGCACGCTTGCCAGGACGTGGCCTGCTTATCCCTGTGACTAGGCACATATGCTCACCAGCTGCTTTAATGCCTGAAGGTATTGACATGGACGAAGGTATTCCTACTCCTTCAGGCCGCAACAGGGTTGGAAAACTGCACCTTGATGGGAAAATAGTGTTCACAGAGGGAGAAGAAAACAAATTGCATCGAAGCACATTTCTCGAGATAATACCATTCATAGCACAGAGTGCAGCAAAAATCTGTGTTCTGCTAAATTTGATGAGAGAACATTTGAGGCAGCCGGTTTGGAACAGTTTTGGAGCAATATTGTGTCTTGGAGCAGAATGGAGCATATGAAGGGGCACTCCCACCCCTGATACACTATTGATTCTGAGGTACTGGAATTCCAGTATGCGCCCACTGCCAAGTAACGGCACTTTTGTTGGAAAAGTACTGGGTGAAAAGGTTTCGCGTCTCAGCAGCATTTCCTTGGTAGTTCCTCGACTGTGTGGTCAAGTCAAGTAGGCTACTTGATGCAGCTTCTCTCCTCCACTGTCCTGGGAAAACATTCACATAATCATCTTTGCAATCGACATAGCCTGGCGGGCAATAGGCTGCATCTCGAGTTGTCGATATGAAGTTGTGAAGGGCACAACAGACCAGAACAGCAAAGGTAGCGTTCTTGGGATTTAGGTTGGTGGGCCCAAGCAGGATTCGCCACCGAGCCGCCAGAATGCCAAAAGCATTTTCCACGATGCGGCTACAGTGCAATTAAAAAACATGATTATATGTTTTTTTACTTTAAAATAGTGCAAGTTAGCCATTTTCACTTCAAGCAAGCTTTGTATTAGTGCACATGATTAGTTAGTAATGAAAAAGGGATTTGATATGAAGGAATGTACGCTGAACCATATAAATCCAGCAGCGCAGACGTCAAACAATAATAGTGCATCCACTGGTCGCTTTAGTTTTTTACCAGCATGTTAAATCCTGCCTGGCGCAGGTATGAGAGTGAAAAGGAAAAAAAAAGCAGCGACTATTCTGCAGTTTGTTTCATGCCTCATGTGGCCTGTAGGCAACTATTGCAGCCACCAATTAGCTGTTTAAGCTGAAACAGCTTGATAAATGAAATTTAGTTATATTCGGCGCCTGTGGCGAACATTGGTGAAAAAAATTCTCACAGTACACAAGATTATTGAAGCAAAAAGGCAAAATTTGTACTGATCTTGGAACAAACAGTGTTTAGGGTTGATTGTTTAAGATACAAGCACACTTAAACTGTCGGCAATCATGTCAGCATACTCCTTTATTATGAATGCTTGCAATTGTGCGAGTGCTAGATCAGCATTAGTGCTTGACACAGGAAAACCTAAAATGTGCAAAGACGCTTGGGCTAATACTAGCCAGCCACATGCACGCAGTTTTGAAAACAAATGGGGCTGACAGCAGCGCCCAGCATGTACTGGCGTTAACTGTGGAACCCTGACTTTAGCTGTTTTATATTGTGCTATTGCCTCACTGCGAGTCTCAATCTGTTCAACTGAATCCATTCCGCAGCGCTCCTAGCAGTGCTCTTACTATATACAACTTCCACAAACAATGCAATAGTGCAGGAGTGTCATCTGGGAATAAGTTATTTAGTTGAAAAATAAGCCTTAGGGAGAAGCTGACTGACAGATTTACGTAAATGGTCCATGATAGCAGTGTGTTTCGTTGGGTCAACGTGACAGATATTCTCAAGCAGATCCCCCCCCCCCCTCCTCTCATTGGTGTGCTTTTTGAGGACCTGCTTGCCTGTTTCTCTACATTGCAGGGAATCATCATCTGGGAGGTTTTAACAGATTCCATATTTTTTTTTACTGGCAAAGTTTGTGGATGTTTTCAGTTAAAATTGGAAAATACATGGCCTAGTTATGAATTATGAAATGGTCACAGGCAAATGCCATGCAGTGATTACTGTTTACTAATGTTTTATGAATCGCTTCAAAGAAAGCATGCAAAGTAAACTTGATGTTTATACCCCTATTTTTGCTTGGCCGTATGTACTGCACAAAATACTTTTGCAGAGCATTTAATTGCTTATATGTCTTTATTTCAATGAATACGCTTCTTCATAGAAGCTCTCCTCCCTCCTCGTCACTCAAGCACGGTGTAAAATGCTATATGAAATAAATGCTACTGACGAAAACCAATATGAAGGAATTTCAATATCATCCTTCTTTATTTTTTCATACTGAATAGACCTATCCCTATCTATACAATGCCATTCATTACCTTTCTCTGCTCAGGCTGTAATTGAACACCCTCTGGTTTGATTGCATGCTCTTGCCGGTGTAGGGGCGCAGAAAATCGGGCCTCAACTGCAATGCCTCGTCCCCGACGAAGACATGCGGCGCAACCTTCTGGATTTTTGGAAGGCGTGCTGCTGCTGGTAACTTCACCGAGGCATTACTTAGCCTCTTCCCAAAGGTGCATGATTTGAAAGTTCCGCCGTCGCTATGCTGCCCCGGTGCACCGACATCGACCATCAAGAACTTGTAGTGTGCATCGACGATGGCCATGAGAACAATAGAGGTCACCTAGTAAAAGCAAAAAAGACGTGCATGAGCTGACTGTACACATATGACGTTCGATCTTGTTCATTACCATGCCAAGCTGCTGTCAATGAACTGTACCTTATAGTTGTAGTAGCGGCTTCCCGAATTTGGTGTTGCTGGGATCTGTACGTGTTTGCCATCAACGGCTCCTACGCAATGGGAAAAATTCCAGCGCCTAGTGAACTCTTCTGAGGACTGCTGCCACTGTACAGGCCCTAGATTCTAAACAACAAAGAAACATTAGAATACTTGAAGGAACAGTTTGGAAGCGAGCTAAATTCTAAATATAATTTTTCAATATTAGGTCATTACAGCCACTACAACATGTTCCACTGCTACCATCATGACTCTTTATTGCTAATTTGTTTCCTATACCCCCTACTTAAGCTTCATGACAAGAGTTAAGAGCAGAATGAGGCAAGCAATACATACAGGCAGATAAAGTGGCGCCAAATGCTGCCAGATCACTTTGCAGGTATTGTGTATGACAAGCCGACATGTTGCTGGTGCCACTCTAAACACCATTGCTATATTTGTTTGATAGCCATTCCAGAGGAAAGGTACCAGAGTATGATAAGAAAGTTGAAAATCTGTAAGCGAGCCTCAGTAAAGTCACAATGGTTACAGCACCTGAGAGTAATGACAAGTCGCTCTTCAGAGCAAACAGGCTCCCGGCAAAGAAAATTCCTCTCCAAGTCCTTGTGGACAATGCTGTGGAGCTGGTCAAATTGCTTCGGAGACATCCTGTAGTACCTGAAGAACATATCATTGTCCTGCCTCAAGATTTTGAACTGCAATGA
This sequence comes from Amblyomma maculatum, assembly GCA_023969395.1. NCBI lineage: Eukaryota > Metazoa > Arthropoda > Arachnida > Ixodida > Ixodidae > Amblyomma > Amblyomma maculatum. The sequence goes on along the minus strand of JAJIZL010019175.1, from coordinate 76,261 downwards.
CAACAGTGGAACAATAATTATGAACAGTAAAATAGGCATATGACTTCTTTCAAAACAGAGACCGAACATCTGATCTACCCTTTATCATTTATGGGCTTTCTATAACATGGTAGGTGACACAGAGAGGCATACAGCATGTTTTTTTAATGCAGTGGGCGACGCAATCCTCAGTTCACATTGCTTCAATTTTAAAAACAGCACAGGCGTCTCACTTCAAGTATTCTTTTTCTCAACCGGTCGATCGTGCTGACCGTAATCTGGAGCTTAGACAAAGGTGTCCGATATTCATTTCAAATAAAGTAATCGTCTTTCGGATTTATTGAGGCTGAAATGACTGGTCAAGGGTATGTTAGAAGTGACAGCATATGCTGCTGACGTAGCAATATCAAGTGTCAAAGTATCGCTTTTGCATTTATAGCTAATCAAGTGATTTGGGCAATCTCTGTGGAATACTTCTGCCGAACTCATTCAATGCACTGCTTCGGACAGAAAACACATGACACTGCATTATTACATACATGGTTACATGGGATCTTGCTGTGGTAATCTCTGGTTACCATTACCAATGCCCACCATCAAATTGTCACTTGTTTACCGGCAAGTTACCACCACGCATGGAGTGTTTATGGCCATTTACCGAGTGGATGCCCCAAGGTTACCGCTTGGAGGTTCCCAGCCGGTTACCGAGGCTTCGCAGATTCCGTGATTACCAAGTTCAACCATCGGCATTTTTTTTTCAGGCATATGCGGAAAAGCAACGCCCAGAAGAATGGTATCACTCACGATGACGAACGGGAGTTCCAAGTTGCAGTAGTTATTACAGCTCACGTCCCTATTCTCTTGTTTTTTTTACGCGTGATCAATGCATTTGGGTGGCATTCAACAAGCATCTTGAGAGTAAAAAGAATAATAGAACAAAACCTCATTGTGGCATGTGGTAAGATAAACAGAAGTGGCTAGTCGGTGTTTTGGAACGCTGAACAGTAGACGAATTCTGGAGATAAGAGTTACTTACCGCGGTGTGGTATTCGCCCTCTTCCTTTCTTGCTTGCTAGATGGGGTGCCCCCAGAATTTCTTTTGCTTCTTCTTTTCTTCGAAGTGCCTCATCTTCATAAGCAATTATCTTTTTTTCAACAGTAGGCGCACTATCCCCATTGCAACCTACAATAATCTGGGCAGCCGCGCGTTCTCCTTCGTAATAGCCGATTACTGTTTTCAACAGAGGCGGGTTTCCAGAGTGCTATTCGGCAACAAGTGCCACAAGCAACTCACAGAACGAAGCTGACAAATTTTAATCCTGCTTGCTCACGTCTGCTCTCCGTGCTACGCGTACCGCTATGGAGGAAAGAAAGAACTTCGTACATACTTCGTACCGCGGTTTTTCGCGCACAGTGTAGCCAAACTGAACACTCACAGCCGACTCTCTCCGCTGAAACGCCAAAAAAATACACATTGGTAAGTGAACCTAAAAATATTTAAAGCGATAATAGTAGAGTGTTTATTGAGTATTTTGACGATTAGGAGAGGAGCAAATGGCATATAAACGTTGTTCTTGCATTTCGTGGTGACTGAAACATTGTTGTCTTTTCTGGCCACACTGAGGCGGCAGCCACCACTAGTTCGCTTTATGTAGCTGGCCCCGCGGACGCTTAGAGTCACACCGCGGCGGTATTTACTGCCGCGCGATAATCGCTAGAAAAAAAAACGCACCATGTATTCCGGTCTTTACGGGGCTGGGACGGTAGGTTAACGCCGCTTGCGGCGGGTGCCAGCAAGCCACCGAATTTTATCTGTTGTAGGCCGTCGTTGCCCCTGTCACTGCTTCGGTGGTGGACGACGGCTGTTGTTGCGGCGCGCGTCTTTCTCTCCCTCTTCTTTTTCCTTTCCTCTCTATTTTTCTTCTGTCCGCACGACCCGGGTTTGACGTGCGCTGACATCGCACAGCACACGGAGGCGAAACGAAGTGGCGTCCGTGTGCTGTGCGGTGTCAGCGCACGTTAAAGATCCCCAGGTGGTCGAAATTACTCCGTAGCCCTCCACTACGGCTCCCCTTTCTCTCTTTCCACTTTCACTCCCACCTTTATTCCTTCTCTTACGGCGAGGTTGAGGTGTCCACATAGCAAGTGTGACAGATACTGCGCCTTTACTTTCCTGTGAACAAACCCGGGTTCGAACCCGACCTCGGCGGCTGCGTTTCGATGGAGGCGGAACGAGGAGGCGTCCGTGTGCTGTGCGATGTCAGCGCTGTTGTTGTTGTTGTTGTGGCTGTAGGAAGAAGGAAAACAAAATGCATGGGCCTGCTACTGCCTCTGTAGCTGAGGCAACTCCGCTGCCTCGTGCAGACAGAAGAGAAAATAGAGAAGAAAGAAAAGGAAGAGGGAGAGAAAGACGCGCGCCGCAACAATGGCCGTCGTCCACCACCGAAGCAGTGGCAGGTGCAACGACGGCCTACAAAAGAGAAAATTCGGTGGTTGGCGGGCCGAAATCCACAGGTGGTCGAAATTGCTCCGTAGCCCTCCACTCCGGTTCCTCTTTATCTCTTTCCACTTTCACTCCCACCTTCCTTCTTTCCCTTACGGCGCGGTTGAGGTGTCCTCACAGAAAACAAGTGAGACAGTTACCGCGCCTTTCCCTCCTATAAATCAATCAATCAGGCAGCGGAGGTGGCTCAGCTACAGAGCCGGTAGCAGGCCCGTGGATTTTTTTTCCTTCTTCCTACAGCCACAACAACACTGATATCGAATAACATAAGGACACCTCTCCGTCTCGCTGTCATCGAAATGAAGCCGCCGGCGATCAGTTTTCCTATAATAATAATAATAATAATAATAATAATAATAATAATAATAATAATAGATGAGGCCAGACGGAAGACATCACCCGGTCCGGATGCCATTCCATATGAAGTGTACAAGAACCTGAGTAACTCTGTACTACCTCATCTTCTGGACACCATTAACAAGGTATGGCTAGACGGCTCTGTACCCGAGACCCGGAAATCAGCCATTTTGATCCCAGTTCCAAAACAAGGGAAGCCACCGACGGATTTCGGCAACTTTCGGCCGATTTCTCTAACATCAACACTGTGCAAGCTTAGAGAAAAAATGTTAGCCACACGACTGCCCTGTTGGCTGGAGCAGCACGGTTTCTACCACCCCGCAAAAATTGGCTTCCGTCCATCCATAGGCACTGAAGATGAGCTTTGGCCTCGCAAGTTCTGTCGTCAACCCGCAGCCGCAATGTGAGCACCATTCTTGCGATGGATGTCGAAGTAGGCGTATGATAACATTAGCCACGACACCATTTTGAATTGTATCGACATGCGGCATTTCCCTCTTACGCAGTTTCGTAAAATCATTCCTTGAAAACAGATTTGCAATATGGCTTAATGGCGATTCCATCGGATCATTTGTACAAGCAATACGTCTGCTCCGACGCGTGTCGCAGCCCAGAAATCTGCCAGAATATACATCGTCTGGCGGCTCGCATCACGCAAACCATTTGAATTGAGTGGGTCCCACGTGACCTACTCAGTTCTCAAACTTGTGCAGATTCTGCAACCCGCCAGGCGACTCTACCTTCATCATTAACACGCTTCCTCACTATGGATGACGCCACTCTGCTTCTTACAAGAAAGGAGCAGCTCCGGCGCCGCACACGTACTCTTGTCCCACCGTGTGCGATAACCCTCCCCAGCGGTCTTACCCGCGCTGAGGAGGTTGCGCTACGGAGGATCTGGGTCGGGGTTGCCCTCACACCTGCGGTGACACGAACATGGCCGCAATATCGATATTTATATCAACGTCCAGGATGTCCTGTCTGCAATTCACCAGATCGCACGGCAGATATTCACCACTTGTGGGTTTGCCCAGCACTGAAGCCGACAAGAATTCGGCACCTGACGGCGGTGGGCCTTTCGACGAACAACCCTTCATACATTGCATGGACTCAATGGCCTTATCATTGCTTTCTCTTGAACATTATTAGAACAGCTAACCTTTCTTCTTTCATTTAATACCCCCCTTATTTTTTACATATTCCATTATGCCCTGAGACAAAAAACATCGTTATCAAAAATAATAATAATATTAAATAATAAATAATAATAATATTAGTAATAATATATAATAATAACATTAATTGGTTCACAGGAAGGGAAAGGCGCAGTATCTGTCCCACTTGTTTCTGTGGACACATGAACAGCGCCGTAAGGGAAGGGAGGAAGGCGAGAAGGAAAGTGTAAAGAGAGAAATAGAAGCCGTAGTGGGGGCTAAGGAGTAATTTCGACCCCCTGGGGATATTTAACGTGCGCTGACACTGCACAGCACACGGACGCCTCTTTGTTTCGTCTCTCTCGTTGTTGTAGCTGTAGGATGAAGGAAAAGAAAATGCACTGCCCTTGCTACTGGCTCTGTAGCAGAGCTACCTCCGCTGCCTCGTGCGGACAGAAGATAGAAAGTAGATAAGAAAGAAAAAGGAAAGGGAGAGAAAGACGCGCGCCGCAACAGCTGTCGTCCACCACCAAAGCGGTGGCTGGTGCAATGAAGGCCTACAACAGATAAAATTCGGCGGCTGGCCAGACCCCGCTGCAAGCGGCGTTAACCTACCAGTCCCAGTCTCGTTAGGGCCAGCAACAGCCACCCTTCACAACCTCCCCATCGAAACGCAGCCATAAGTTACGTTTTGGGGAAAGGAATGCGGCATATACTTTTGGGTTGGTTGGCTTGTGGGGTTTAACTTTTGGGTAGACACCAGAGATAGATGGATAAATAGGTACCCACCGTTCCGCGGTGTCACCCAGAAGTGTACTGCGCCTTACTTTCCCGAATAGCTCTCAATGAGAGCAGGGCTAAGTCCTGCTCTCTTTGTACTTGGCATCCAAGAAGCTGTAGCTTACCTACTTGGTATCCTCGTGCATGACAAAACCCGTCTTCAAAAGTCTAAGATTCGAACCTGCTCTTAAAGCAAGCACCTTTGAAGACACGCAAAATAAATCCCAAGAAATTCTTCTGAGAAGCCATAGAGAAAGAAAATATAAAGAGAGGACACTCGGCTGAAACTGACCTCAGGAAGTACGTCACAACTACGCAGGCGTTTTTTATTCTCACCCAAAGCCAACGTGAAGTGTCGCGGCTGTGGCTTGGAACATCCAGGCGCTGGACACACATGTGAACCTTAGTGTCAACTCTGCGGTAAAGACCATGTCCTAGGAGACAACAAATGCCACAAAATATACAAGATGCCCTACCTCTCAAAGAAGAAAATGTGGGAGAAAAGGTTAGAAAAACAACAACTGCAATCAACTTCAGGAAGCCAGGGACCCATCCTCTACTCTTCGGAACAAGAGCACCGGGGACGAGAACCCCGAGGAAGGAACCGGGCAAACACGGACCCACGGTCGGGGACCCGATCGAGATCAAGATCAAGCTCGAGAACCAGAGAGACCTCGAAATCCCAGGACACGAGTCAGGGACGAGGACCTGGCCTGCCTCCCAGAGATCCCAAGAATCCATGGGGCCAACTCAAGTCAGCAGACAACAAGACGGTAAGCTTCGTTAGCAAAACCTCCCAGGCTGAAAATAGAGAGATGGAAAAACTCAGAGGGGAAAACGCAGAACTTAGAGAGATGATCAAACAAATGAGTCGCGAAATTCAGGACCTTAATTCTAAATTCACCGAAAAGCCCACGGCTAAGAGCCCGTCTGCAAATCAATCAAATGAGGTACCAAAAACCACAAATTCAATTACTACTAATTCTACTTCAGAGGAATCAAACTGTATGAAGTTGGAATTCACCCGGCCGCCACCCCAGAAGCGTAAAGGGGGAGAGGCCGATCCGTTTATAACCCTTAATAGAAAAGTTGAGCAACGTAATGACAAATTTGATAAGCAACTCGAGATTATTAACACGCTAATCCAGCAACTTCTAGGGGCTCAGGGACAGATGCAAGTGCAGATTCAAAATCTCGCTAAACAAATGCACGAAGCATCACTGGCCTTCTCTGAATCCAGTAACAGGATCGCAAAACTAGAAGAAACAATGGGTAACAATCATGGACAAAAACTATAATCAGAAAGACAACTCCACGATCTGGCAGTGGAACTGCCGTGGGTACCAGAGGAAGCGAGCGCTATTGCAACAATACATAGAACAAACTGCCGACAAACCCATAGCTATCATGATACAGGAGACTGGGAAAAACCCAACCAAATTGTTTGGATATCAAAGCCACAGCAGCGATAGGGGCGGAAAATCCAAGGTCACGACTTTTATCCAGAGAAACATAGCCGCTACTAATCACGAGATCACATCTCGGGATATAGAAGCAGTTTTAACCGAAATCATCACTGAAAGAAGAGACCGAAAGAGTATCTTTCTCTTGAACATATACAGCAATCCGAAGCAAAGGAAAGTTAGGTTTCAAGTTCTATTCCGAAAAGCCTTAAAGATCGCAGGAAATAACCCGCTTATCATAGCCGGTGACTTTAATGGGGAATGGGGGCATGATCGGCAGGATCCTAAGGGCAGACAATTATGGGAAGACTTGCAAACACTAGGACTTACCCTGCACACAGATCTAAATGCACCCGCACGCACGGGTAATAGCGTCAGCAGGGACACGACCGCCGACCTGACCTTAAGCAAGAATGTAAGTACAGCGGACTGGAAAAATACCGAGCAAAACCTAGGTAGTGACCACTTCATTATTGCACTCACATTAGGAAAAGGAATCAAAATTAGAAAACCCAAACAACCCAAAATCACGGAATGGGAAAGGTTTAGGCAAATACCAGAGACCGAGAGAATTGAGAAAATTGACGATATCGATAAGTGGTCACAAACGCTAAAGAAACACGTGGAGGAAGCAACAGTCACTCTAGAAGACGACGATGCACCGCCGAGTATCGATAGCAAACTCCTAAACATGTGGAACAAGAAACAGGACCTAGAGAAAAGCCTAAAAACACAAAGATAGAACCGTAATATTAGGAGAGCACTAGCTCGACATAATAAAGAGATGGAGACATACGCCCTCAAACTAAATGAACAAAACTGGTGCAGCAGATGTGATGAAATGGAACAAGGCATGAGCCTCTCGAAAACATGGAACATTCTACGACACATGCTCGATCCGGAAAAATCTAAAGCACAAGCCAACGTAAATCAAACTAAAGTTAAGCATGCCTTCGAAGGCTTGGACGAACAATTGATGAGTAAATTATTCGAAACCTACATCGGACAAACGGAAACCGAAACGTTACCAGCATATGAGGGGAAACCTAACCTAGACTTAGACGCCCCCATCACTAAGTGGGAAAGCTAATGGAACGCGTTATTCATACGAGACTTACCAAATACATGGAGCAAGAGAACCTCTGGTCACACGAAATGGTGGGCTTCAGGCCGGGGCGAAGCACACAGGACGTGATGCTCAGACTTAGATACGATATCATAACACATGAATCTTCAGATACAAAGACTATTCTAGGATTTGACCTAACCAAAGCCTTCGACAATGTCAAGCATAAGGCAGTGCTCGAAGGTCTCCAAGAAGTTGGGTTTGGAATCAGAATCTTTAACTATATCAAAGATTTTCTCACTAACAGAGAAGTCACCATGAGGTTTCAAAGCGCCAAATCACCCAAAATCATCTTGGGTAGCAAGGGAATGCCACAAGGCTCTGTCTTGTCTCCCTTTCTATTTAACATTGCTATGAGGGGGCTACCAGCACAACTAAAGCAAATACCGGCCTTAAAAATTAGCATGTACGCAGATGACATAAATCTCTGGATAAATAAAGCTAGCGACGCAGAAATAGAGAACAAACCCAGGCTGCCGCAAATAAGGTGGTTGAGTACGCTGCGGAACGCGGTCTATACTGCTCGCCGCAAAAGTCAGAACTATTCCTCTACAACCCCAAATATAAGAAAGATAAAGCAGACATAAAGATAAATGTTGAAAACTACCCGGTTTCACAAGTAGAGGAAATTAGAATCTTAGGAATGATCCTCCAAGCAAGAGGGCAGAACACAAACACCATCAAAAAATTGGAGAACTACGCAGCCCAAGTTACGGGCATATTCAGAAGAGTATCTTAGAGGACACGGTCTCAAGGAACGTAGTCTACTCGAAATGACGCAGGCCTACATCATCAGTCGCATATGTTATGCCGCACCTTTTCTCAATCTCAAAAAGACAGAACGTTAAAAAATCGACGTCATAATTCGAAAATGCGTCAAACGCGCACTAGGCCTCCCTGTCTCCACATCAACAGAGAAGCTGGAGAAAATGGGGATTCATAATACATGGCAAGAGCTCACTGAAGCTGTCAGAATCTCTCAACTGGAAAGACTAAGTCAGACGGAGACAGGCAGAGCCATCCTAGACTGGGTTGGACTCCAATCAGACAGAGGCCCACAGACGAAAACATCTATCCCACCCAACATAAGGGAACACACACTGGTACCACCTTTACCTCGAAACATGCGCCCAGACTACAACAAAGAACGCAGAGAACACAGAGCCAAAGCCATCGCTAAAAGAATGAAACGCAAAGCAGTCGATAAGTTGCTTATGTAGACGCATCATGCGGACGACACGGAGCAGCTGTCTCGGCAGTAGTAAATGGAGAAGGTGCACCTAAAATTGCGGTCTCAACACGCACCCGTGACATTAGTACAGCTGAAAAGGTCGCAATAGCGCTCGCATGCACTGGTACACAGGCCAAAACTATAATCAGCGGCAGCAAAACGGCTGTCTGGAATTTTGCAAAAGGACGGATCTCAGAGGAGACCAAAAAGATTCTTCTCACAAATCCCATTACTAGAATCATATCCATCATATGGATATGGACAGCACACGAGTCTGTCCCTGGCAACGAAGCTGCGCACCTGCTGGCCCGAGATCTCTACCACCGGGCAGCGGTAGAACAGCCCGAATGCAAGGGAATTAAAGATTGCGCTATCACATACAATGAGATCACAGAATCTTACAAATTAGATCGAAAAGTATACCCTCCCCCAGATCTGTCTCGCACTAACAATGAAGCACGCATATGGAGGCGATTACAAGCCGATAACTACATCTGCCCTGTCTGGGTTTTCTTAACACAGACCGGGGAGGAAGAAGATTCTAAATGTAAAAATTGCGGACAAAAAGGCACGCTAGATCATATAATATGGCAATACGCAGATTCCCCAGGCGCCGCGGCATTAACATTGATAGTAGAGAAGCCTGGGAGGTTTGGCTGCGGAGCGGAGATCCCACCGTTCAGCGGCACGCGACCCGCCTGGCGGCTGAGGCCGTGAAGAGTGCTTGTAACCTCACCTGACCTCAGCCTGCGGGGCCCTCCTGACCCGCTCCCCGGCCTGCGTGCCGGGGGCGGGAGATGAAGGGCTCCTTTTCGGTGGAAATAAAGTTTTCATTCATTCATTCATTCATTCACCCAAAGCCAGAGGGGACAAACGGGAAGAAGTTTTAAATTCAAGAGTAAAATGTTCTTGTCGTTGAGTAATTACCTTATGCTTTAAGACCACTATTTTAACATAAATATGAATATGTAATTCATTGAAGAAACATGCAAGACTGAAAGTCGTTTACTCTGTCAGCTCGATATTGTGCTGCACCAAACAACTTTTCGCTTGGTGGAGGACAGGTGACACATGTTTTCCTGCTTGCAAATACCGATAAACAGACAGCAGAGGCCAAGGCTGTGTTTTTACATCGCAGTGTGTTGTTTCCATAAGGCGCAGTATAGCCTTTAAAGTGCAGCGCCTATGCAGGTTTGATTAGAAACGTAAGAGGATGGGATGAGGGCAAAGTGGGACCAGAGCGCACTTATTTGTGATGCAGCTTACGGATAAAGTCGTGCGCATTTATGGAACCCTGATCCTGTTTGTTAATATTACTATTGCAGGCAAGTTGTTTTGCTCAGGCGCTGAATTGGCGCGTATTTCAATATTGGTATAGTTTGGGTATACTTTATCTGCGCTTGTGGTCAGCTCCTATTCAGAGTCAAATCAGTCAAATCCTATTACGTGTGTCGTTGAGCCAGCGTTCATGTATGACGGAGCACTTTTCTACTGCGTTCAAAACAATTTTTAACGTAGTTATGACTTGTGAATATGGCTTGGTAATTCAAAATAACACGTGCATGTATTGACATTTTTCAGACCATTCTGCAATGCCATCCAGTGGTCATTCCCATGTAGCTACTGCTCTGTGTCGTGGTGCCAGAGCAACGGCTGAACGTACAAGAAGCCAGGAATAAGTTTCTTCCGCATACCATGGGGCAGCAGGGCAGTGAGGACTATAGTTCCTTTCTCTACATGATGTGTGAACTGCTGACAATGATTGACTGGTCACGCAGTACTCAAACGTGTGACAAAGTGGGGCATAAAAAAGGGAAACGGGCTGCCGACACTGAAGAAGTGTTTATGTTTCAATCTTAGTAACAACTCAGCTGCAAAGCATTACCTGCACTTTTGAGCATGTCCATCTTGTCCAGGTTAATGACCCCAACATTTGTAATTGGTGGGTAAAATTTAAATGTGATAGTAGCTTTCGTTTTTCAGACAGGAAATACCATATTTACCTCATGTAAAATATTTGTCGCGCCCAGTAAATCGGTAAACAAAAGGCAACAGAGCAAGCATTACATTAGATTGAGACTAAGAGAATACCTGACGAACATTTAAAAGAATTTCAATAAATATTTAGCTTAAGCTTAAGCTTCGCCTTCTCATTCGCGTCTCATGGTCTTGAGCATCACAGTGACGCAGTTCACATGACAGAACACTCCGCTTTGCCTCCGCTTACCTCGCTCGATACACAACATCTTCAAACCGGTTATGCCGAATTCCCTTCGGCTGCCTTGCTAGATATACCCCGGGCCCTCGGCACGCTTCTAGCGCACTGCGTCAGCCTCTTTTCTCCGCATCTCGGCATTTTCTCGTTGCCTAACATGCATCATCGGCGGTGCACGTCTAGCCTTCATCGCCAACTTTTCGGCTTCAGTCTTGAGCGGGCGACCTGTTCGCCAAGCAGCAGCAGCAGCAGCCTCATTGGCCATGTTGTTCCATGCTTATCTCGCAAACTGCCGGAAGCGACCAAGATTGCGTGAATGGGCAACACTTTTGTACGAAGCTGATTTGTTCGATAAGCCGTCGTTGTACCCCAATGTCGGCCCTGGTGTGGTCAGGAGTTGTTGCACTGTTCGGTACGTTGCAGAAAATTGGATGCTTGAATTATAAGTGCTAGGTAACGGGTGCGAAGTGTTGTGGGTTATATGTAGCTAATAATACTTTCACAATCAATCGCAATAAATATTTATATTTAAATAAGCAGTCAGTTAAGTGAGAACTGAAATAAAACTTAAAGATAAAAGTGCTGAGTTATTGCGTCGTAATCGGAGCTCAATACAGAGATCGAGCAAACGAACGCATGATTAAAGCAAAGCTTAAGCGCCCTCCTCATTACTATTTCTTTTACTTCCTGCTGATATTTGTGATACAACGACGAACACGCCGACGCCGGCTCTTCTGCAGTACGGGCGCGTAATGTCGCGTTGATATCAACTAGATTTGTAGTCATAAACCGGAAAAGAAGTTGACTCGTTCACCCTGCCATGCCACTTCAAGCCTCACTCTACAAAAACTTGACAGGGCTCATGCCGCTCTTTGAGCACGTGATATTTACCAGCTCTATCACATAAGTTGTCATTGGAGGCAATCATGCTTTAGTGCGGTCATCCTTGACACAGGTTTCATACGCTGCATCTAGAAACGTAGACGTCGCGGTAGTGCCATACTTTACGGTTCCGAAGGTCTAAGACGAAAATTAAAGTTTGGCGGAAGCAACTTTTTGTAAGATTTATTAAATATGTTTTAGGCTAAGCTGAAATTGGACGACCAACTCATCATTCCACGGATATAGCAGGACTGCGAGAGAGAATTTCCGAAGATCGCGATAAGCTCCGGTAAATACAACTCGCACAAAAGAAGCAGCCAAAGCAAGTGCCGCTGATGATGTTTCCATTCTATGTTTGCATATAGGTGTTTTAACTATAGATAAGTGGCCAAGGCATCTGAAGAACATAAGTGGAGACAAACTATGTGGGGAAAACGAGAATGTGAATAGTGGTGGGTTTTTGGGTTTTTTTGGGGGGTTAGAATCCTATGGTAAGTGACAAGAAAAAGGTCATCGCCATTATAATGTGCGTGTTTCTTGTAACAAGTGCCTAGGATTATTTGTTTTTTTCATATTTGAATTTTCGTCGCATTCCGTGCTTGCCAGCCAACGTCCACAGATAGAGCTGGCTGACAATGTCCTTGTCATACAATGTCCACCTCCGAAGCAGCCGTTCGTTAGTGCTGCGTTTTTCAACTCATATCTCCGACACCAAATTTTGAAACTGCATGTCATATACCTTTAGTCCTATGACCGATGTAGGTTTCTTGTTTCCTACGTTACTATGCATCATAATGAATCCCATCTTGCTAAAATCTCGTTTGTGATTCCTGTACTTATATTGTGAGCCTTCCGTGGACCTTCTTTCATTTGTACATGCCATCATCATCTTCTTTCATTTGTACATACCATCATCATGGTCCCGCGGCGCCGGCTCCGGCGCGTGCCTGGGTTGGTGATCGGATTAAAACGCTAGACAAGGCTTCGCTGTCCTTGTCGCCACGACCTCGCCGTCTTGACCTAGCCTTATTCCACAAGTGGTGGAGGTGAGAATTGATCCCCTTGCTGTTTTGTGCCCTGCCTCTCGCTGGAGCTACGTTCCGGTCGCTGTTTACCGCCTGCCACCATCGTTATGTCTACCGAGAGCACCCACGAATCGGCAGGACCCTCTACCTCGGCTGCACCACCCCCTCCGACTGTGCCCACACGACAACGCGACCCGCCGCTGTTCGCTGGTCGTCGCGACGAAGACGTCGATGACTGGCTGGACACCTATGAACGCTGCAGTAACTACAACCGGTGGGACGATGCTCTAAAATTTCTGAATGTTTCTTTCTATCTCATTGAGGTCGCCAGAACCCAGAACCTGGTTTATTAACCGCGAACCTCACACCACTAACTGGACAACATTCAAGCAGCAGTTCCGCCAATATTTCGCCGACCCAGCAGTTCGGACTGAGGTCGCGAAGAACAAGCTCACCTCTCGCCTCCAAGGTCCCGATGAGTCGTACGCGTCTTACATAGAGGCCATACTTGCACTCTGCCGGCGTGTTAGTCCCACCATGCCGGAACCTGAACGCGTACACCTCATCTTAAAAGGAATTAATTCTGTAGCTTATAATACCCTGATTGTCCAGAATCCTTCTACTGTTGACGCCATTATTGCGACCTGCCAACGCATCGACCAGATGCAGTCCTCCAATTGCAGCCCGGGATTGCTACTGGCCCGACCTATGCTGACCTGGATCTACGGGCACTGATTCGAGCCATCATCCGGGAGGAGCTCCAAGCCCTCAAGCCTGTCTGTCGACACGGGTGCGATCATTCATCCGTACCTCCTAATGACGCCGGTCTCCACAACATCATTAAAGATGAGCTGGCAACAATCACGCGACCTATGGCGTCCGACCCTCCTGCACCCCGCCCAGCATCGACTTACGCGCACGTCGCAGCATCACCCCCTGCTTTTGTTCCGCCGCCCCAACTGGCATCGCCCTACAATCACATCAATGCCGTGACGACGGCTCAGCCTACGCCACCCTATTACGCACCCTGGCGCCCCTCTCGCCCAGTGTGCTACTACTGTGGAATACGAGGACATATATCCCGCTTCTGCCGTCGACGTATTCAGAACGAGCAGCGTGGTTATGACGCCTTCGAAAGTGACGTACCCTCATATTATCAGCGACGACCTATTTCCAGCCAACCTCGAAGATCATCCCAACCTCCAGAATCCTCGCCTGAGCCTCGTGGAACCCATGCATCCCGACATCGGTCCCTATCCCCATACCGCCGCTCAGTTTCCCCTCTCCGACCCGCAACAACTCTCCCTGTCCGCCATCCGGAAAACTAAGCGTTGCAGTTTCCGGAGGTCAAACTGCAGTCTGCGAACTTACCAAAAGTCCTCCAGATCGCCCGTATAATGTGATTTCTGTTTTCGCTGAAGGATTACCGGTCGAAGCATTGATTGATACAGGGGCTGCAATTTCTGTCATTCACGCTGATTTGTGCTACCGTTTGCGAAAAGTTACGACACCATATGATGGGCCTGAACTCCGTGGAGCCAATGACGTCCCTTTGCGCCCTTTAGCAAAGTGCACCGTACGAGTTGTTATTGACGGCGTCCGCCATCATGTGCAGTTTGCTGTGCTCTCACCATGTGCGCATCTGATGATTTTTGGATGGGATTTTTTGTCAACTGCTTCGGCGTTAATTTCTTGTGGCGACCGTGTTATCCATATGACAGCGATTTTTCATCTGAAGTTTCCGAACGACATCATCCCCTCGTTGCCGCCGCTGATACTGTTCTGCCTCCTCAGTGCGAAAAGCTGCTTACCGTTGTTTCTGACCACATCGCTGACGGGGACGTACTCATCTCACCATCTTATCGTCATCTTGCACGCGGTATCGCCTTCCCGTCTAGTCTTGTGAGGTTCTGCAACGGCTCAGCGACAGTAGCGGCCACTAACACTTCACGTGAATTCCTCGTGCTCCAAAAAGGAACTTCTCACCCCTGCATCGTGGATGTTCAACCATTGTCCTTGATGGTGCTCACCGCCCCTAAGCCTCAACACCGTGTTTCGACAGACGTCTCTCTTTCTGTTCTCACAAAAACTATTAATCCTAACCTCACGCCGAACCAACGCCAAGAACTGCTGACATTGCTTCGACAACACCAAGTCATTTTTGATGCCACTTCCCCACCACTGGGACGGACTAGTGTTGCGCACCATCGCATCATTACTGAAGGTAACTCTATCGTTCGCCGACGGCCTTATCGAGTTTCCCTCTCAGAACGAAAAGTAATTGAAGAAAATGTAAATGACATGCTCCATTGCAATATTATTCGTCCCTCGACAAGTCCATGGTCCTCCCCAGTAGTGTTAGTTAAAAAAAAGGACGGCTCGGTACGCTTTTGTGTTGATTACCGCGCACTCAACAAAATTACCCGCAAAGATGTATACCCAATGCCAAGAATCGATGACGCCCTTGACTCTCTCCAAGGCGCCGAATATTTCTCGACTTTGGACCTCTGCTCAGGTTATTGGCAAATACCTATGCACGAGGACGATAAAGAAAAAACCGCTTTCGCAACTCCCGATGGCCTTTACGAATTTAATGTTATGCCTTTCGGACTTTGTAATTCACCAGCGACATTTGAAAGGATGATCAATACCGTGCTTCGTGGACTAAAATGGAGAACCTGTTTATGTCACTTGGATGACATTGTCATCTTTTCGTCAACTTTTAACGACCATCTCACGCGCCTGAATGAAGTCCTCACCTGTCTCGCTTCGGCAGGCCTTCAGCTCAACACCAAGAAGTGCTACTTTGCACAGAAGGAAATTAAAATATTGGGACATTATAGGCAGCCATGACGGAATTCGTCCAGACCCGCAAAAATCCATCGCGGTCTTGAAATTTGCTCGCCCACAACGGACTACAGAATTGCGCAGTTTTCTCGGCCTGGCGTCGTATTTCCGGCGTTTTATAAAGCATTTTGCAAGTATTGCTGCTCCACTTCATCAACTACTTAAAGCACGCACCCCTTTCGTGTGGACTCAACAGTGCGAAGCTGCTTTTAATAACCTGAAGCACGCCCTCACATCAGACCCTGTTCTTGGCCACTTCAGTGACAGCGCTCCAACCATCCTGCACACTGATGCCAGTGGTCTCGGTCATGGCGCTGTATTTCTGCAGCGCGATGCAACTTCGCGTGAGAAAGTGATTGCCTTCGCTAGTCGGACTATGACTAGAGCTGAGAAAAACTACACTATTATCGAGCAGGAGTGCCTTGCCGTCGTCTGGGCTGTCCAAAAGTTTCGCCCTTACCTATACGGTCGGCACTTCACAGTTGTGACCGATCACCATGCTCTTTGCTGGTTGTCTTCGCTCAAAAATTTGACAGGCCGACTTGGCCGTTGGATTCTACGCCTGCAAGAATACAATTTCGACGTCACTTATAAATCGGGTCGCCAACACCAAGACGCCGACGCTCTTTCTCGCTGTCCACTTTCGGAATCGGCTTGCTGTTTTTCTTCCCAATCTATTTCCACCTATGACCACAGCCGACCATCTCTTTCCCCGACGTATATCACAACAGTTTCATTTGACGACTCTGAGAACAAACACGCTCTCCGCTCACAGCAATTAGCCGATGCCTACTGCCGTCCCATCATTGACCGCCTTATTGGCGCTTCGGACCCACCCAATGCTCGGCTTCGCAGACAACTTCGCAATTTCAAGTTCGAAGATGGCATCCTACTCCGCTTCGTGTATTGCCCTGATGGAACTCGCTGGATCCCAGTCGTGCCGCGTGTGCTTCGCCCACGTATACTGGCGGCTCTCTACGATGACGCTACTGCAGGCCACCTTGGTGTTGACAAAACCTACGACCGCGTGAAAAAACGATTCTTTTGGCCTGGCCTATCTTCCAGCGTTGCCAAATACGTCGCATCCTGCCCTCTATGCCAACGTCGCAAACGGCCGACTTCTTCACTCGCTAGCCTTCTACAACCTGTTCCCTGTCCCGCCACGCCATTCGACGTAGTCGGCATCATTTATATGGTCCCCTACCTCTCTCCGATGGGGGTAACCATTGGATTATAACAGCTGTCGACCACCTTACACGCTACCCTGAGACAGCACCTGTACCGACCGGTTCTGCACAAGAAGTAGCAAATTTCTTTTTGCGGTCAATTGTATTGCGTCATGGCGCTCCTCGGGTGCTCCTAAGTGACCGCGGGACGGCCTTCTTATCGACAGTCGTTGCCGAAGTTCTTTACGCGTCATCCACCCTTCATAAGACAACCTCGAGCTACCATCCCCAGTCTAACGGACTGACTGAGCGATTTCACCGCGCCTTATCGGATATGATCTCCATGTACATCACACCGGATCATCGAAATTGGGACAATATTCTATCATTCGTCACTTTCGCCTACAACACAGCAGTACAGAGGACTACCGGTTATTCTCCATTTTTCCTCGTTTATGGCCGTCCTCCCACTACAATTCTCGACGCTTCCTTCTTCTCTACGCCCGACTACTCCACATCGGTACCTACCCAGTTCTTATCTCGTGTGACCAGATGCCGTCATCTTGCCCGCCTCAACACAGCAGCGTGCCAGGAAGACCGCAAGAGTCGCTACGATTCTACGCATCGCGTGGTCTCTTATCGTCCCGGTGACGAAGTACTGCTTTATACTCCACTGCGCACCCCTGGCCTTAGTGACAAATTCCACCACCGCTACCTTGGTCCCTACAAGATCATCAGCCAAACTTCTCCAGTTAACTACAAAGTCACGCCTGTTGATCCCCCAGCCGATCGACGCCACCGTGGAACTGAAATTGTCGATGTTTCTCGCTTGAAACCGTTTGTGCGCCGCGGTACATCGGTTAGTTAGGAGCGGCCAGGCTGGCCGCTTCCGACCCCCCGGGCAGATTGTGTGAGCCTTCTGTGGACCTTCTTTCATTTGTACATGCCATCATCATCTTCTTTCATTTGTACATACCCACATCATCGTCCCGCGGCGCCGGCTCCGGCGCGTGCCTGGGTTGGTGATCGGATTAAAACGCTAGACAAAGCTTCGCTGTCCTTGCCGCCACAACCTCGCCGTCTTGACCTAGCCTTCTTCCACAATATATATAAATAAAAAAGATAAATTTTATATAAAGGTTTATTGTGTGGTACTTTAATGCATTTTCTCAAATATACTAGGTGCGGCTTCCAGATGACAGATTATTACTAATTTCAAGCAGTGACAGTTGCAGTCAAGGCTTGTTTGGCTTCTGGATTGATGTTCGTGGTTGTGGTGGGGAGCGGGTTTTCTTTTAAATAAGCCTATATATTCTGGCAACTGCTTTTGTACTTCATTCACCATGAAAATTGCATATCCGGTTGGAAGGTAGTCAAGCCGATAACCTTTTTTTAATAAATTGTGTTCAATGGCATTACCTCCTTTGACATACTCATGACTGTTAAAATAGTGCCTGGTTTGTAATAAATTCAGCGAATTTGTTTTCAAATGGCTTCAATGAATATGCTTTTATAGTTAGCCGTAAGAGCTCTTCAGCAATTTTGCAAAGAAGCTTTGATTATTGGGCTCTTAATGGGTTTTTATAGACGATATATACGTTTGCAAACAATCGATCATAACAGTTCTTGCATAATCTTTTGTAGTTGAAGTCAGGATGACGTGAGTACGCAACTTTCGAGTAAAAACTGATTTTACTAGGGCCGGCATGCAGACGGTTTTATTGACGATGGCAGATTGAAGATTAAAGGAAAGGCTCTCAGGCAGCTGATGACAAGGTCACTTTACTGAGGCTGCAAATTATTTTACTTTCAGAACTGAGATTAAACACAATTAAGTCTCTAAAAATGATATCTAGGAAAGAATATTGACGATCAGCCGTTAACTCAAACCACTACGACTCACACCAATGCCTAGGTGGGGTATACAAGATGAGGGTAAGAAATCCGAAATTGTGTGATATGATGTATTCTTGGAGCTTAGCGGAGATGCAAGTGAGCGAGTTGAGCCTATAAGTGTTAATAATTTCCCCTTATGCTTCAAGACAACAATGGTATTGGACAATGTTTAGCTTCATAGCATATTACCATTTAAGAGAGACTGCAAAACAACCTTGTGCAAGGCCTAGATATATGCATAGGTAACTTCAGCACTTTTTTAGATACCCTCTGGTCCTAAAGGAGTTGGATTCTACAGGAGTATTCAGTGGTGGACTCAACTACATTGGGACTAATTTATGATAAAATTTATTACGTAATCAATAGACCCCAAAATATACAACGTAAACCAGAAGCGTTTGACACTACGAGAAAGATGAAACTAATATTTTGTTTGCAATAATGGGAAGGAGCAATTTGCATGCTTATCTAAACAAACTCAGCATATCGTAAGCTCAATTCTGGCTCACTACCTTCGTAATCTTTCTGCGATCATTCCCTGTGATATTAAAAATATATTTCCTTTTTTTTTTCAAGGGGCGACTGTTCGTTATAAATCCCTAGTTTCCCCAGTGTTTGGGCACACTACAAGCCCACAAAGTTTTTTCTACCTTAATATTGCAGTTTATCTTCCTTTTTCTAACCGTGAAATATGGAACCTAAGTTGAATATTTACCATTAGTGCTCATGTTGTTTGGCGTTCAGAAAGACGGGTGAGTAACATATTGCCAAACCTTGTTTTACATATGAATGAAGAGCTCTTTTACATTTTCTATCATTCATTTGTTACTTGAAGTAATAAAACAGAAAATTCTGTTTATTGAATGCAACTTCCCCTTTCTAATCAAGTACTCGGTTCTCATTGTTATTGCATTTTTTTAACTTGTAGCAGAAGTACAAGGAGAAGTGTAATCATCTCCTAATTCATCAGTGGATGTAAGAAGTAATTGCTGAGTGCAGGGCGTAAAAACCAGATTCGGAACAGCATTCTATGTCTCAGCGAAGACACATCCTTTCCCTATAGAATGAAGTAATTGGCTGTGTTAAGCACTTACGTCCGCTCTTATTTGTTTAAGAACAAATGATAAGAGGACTAACACACTGTCAATTACTAGACGTTGGCAGAGTTAAAACATCTGGACGGTATTTATTCTAGGGCAATAGGAAAACTATCAAGAAATCAGGACGAAACCTGAGTGACCTGTAGCATACGTCAACCAAAACCTTTTAAAAACTGAGTCCTACAGTTTGCCCTATGATTTGACATTTTGAGCAAATTTATCTCGAGACGAAAGAAGAGAATTGTCAGCAGCAATTATTACTCCTTCTTGCTATCAGGGCGATTATTTCTGTTGTAGTGAACGAAGAGCGGTTGTCACGAAACACGAGGAAGAGAACAACGAAGTGCCGCTGCGCTGCTCGAGCTCGCTGGTTTGTGCCTAGACGGACTGTGTTCCTGTGCTGTTCGCCGTGCAGCTTACAGAGGACTATATTCCGTTGAACCCTCAGTAAAACCCATTCCACTGTAAATTGCCAATAATATCAGAAAGTAAAGGAGCAAGGCTGAAATGGTGGAGGTGGACCATTGTTTCGTTTCTGGCAGCTGATTACCTTGTTTAATCATATACGGAGGTTTTCTTCAAAAAATATCGAACTACATTTTGTTGTAGTGTATCGTTCTGAAGGGCATACATGATAATCATAACATTTGTCATGTTTCCTTAGAACGACACGGAATGACTCTTGGCAATTACTGCTAATGCTGTGATTTCAATGAAATAGGCTGCACAAAAGCAGCGTAGGTGACGCTTTTCCTGTGCGGTCTACATGCGTGTAAACCACACTGCAGGAACGTGGGCGTAAATGCAATCCGTCATCTTTGCTATAAGAAGTTTTCACACGTGCACTATCAAAATTATGAAGCCTTGAAGATCTTGAAATTTTTATCATAGAAATTATATACACTTTTTGCAGCTTTGCTGTCCTGCTAAGTAGAAATCACTTTTACAAAACCTTGCCTTGGTTTAATGCTCTGAAAAGAATAAGTGCCCAAGCAATCGGATAAGTAAAGAAAGCCGCGGTGACCGCTAAGTGAAGTGATATTCTTTTATTCAAAAGGGGGCACTCTAACCGTGCTTGCAACCCATGACTCCTAATGACCATTGGCGTTGTGGCCGATGTGCGCAATGGTTAAGTGAAGAAAGCGCACCCAACGCCTCATCCGCCGAATGCCGAGGACGCAGTGCAACAGGAAGCATTTCACCTCACGTACCCATGGCGAAAGCGCAGAGAAAGCAGTAAGAACGAGCTATTCTTGAGAGTCGTTATGGGTGCGCAGGGCCCCTTCTTTCCCATTCTGTGCGCCCGTGACTGGGATACCAGTTTTCGCGAGAAAGACAGCATGACAATCGATGCTTTAGCCCAGTTTACGTACGTTCCCGCAGCAATGCCTACGAACACCGACATTAAGAAGCAATATTTAAAAGTGGGGCAGCTGCTAGGGAATGTTTAAATATTACTGTTTTACCAATCGAGAGACTGCATACACATTTTATGTCAGCCTCAGTTGTTCGCTTCCATTCAGTGATACTATACTCGCTTCCTTATAGCCTGCACTCAACAAACAAAAAAATATGGGATGCTTGTTGACGCTCAGTAGCGTTTGACGACAACAGTTGCTATGCTTCAACGCGCGCGTACACATCGATAAAATATAAAACGCAATTTGTAACGAATTGAGCTCAGTTAGTTGCGCCTATGATGGTTCTTGATTTGTTCTGGGGAATACGCTAGAAATGTATGATCACAGGAGAGCCAGATTAATTTTGTTACCCTGGAGTATTCGATTCCGTGTCAGCGTACCTACCATAGCTTCCACTTTGTCTCATGTACTTTGCATTTCCACTCGTTACGAGAGACCGCAGTCTGGGACCATAAAAGATATCGTCCCATTTCCCGAAGCCATCATGAGAAGCAGGCACAAGTGCACGGCCAAACCTTTACTGCCGCGCTGTCTGTGCAGGTAAATTGTAAATGCGATCCACGAAACACACCTTTGCAGTATCACGTCCTGCCGGTCAGGAGCAATAAAGGGGCTCTGAAACGATGCTTTTACGACCTTTGTAACGCAACCACAGGCGTAAGGCCAGACGAAACAAATTGATTGTTCGTTTCGAATTTATTTCATTCTTTTTTTTTTCGGCAAAGGACGAAACAGCAGCAAAATGCTATGGTTCACGGTTGGTTAACAAAAGCGCGAAAAAGAAAGAGGGAGGAGAGAAGGGAGGAGGGAACGCTTATTTACCGGCCGTTGTCCAGTTCGATTTCCGGATTCGGATAGTTGGAGCACACATTGCTACATGATATGGTTGCGTCTACAAGAGACGCAGAAGCGCACACATTCAGATGCAAAACACGTTAATATGCACCCTAGTATGGAACCATGATTAGTAATCGTTTCTCGCTAGGGTACATTTCAAAGATATATTTATCGTTATCGTTATCGTTAACCACCTTGCTCATTAATGATTACTAGACGGGAGCGAGTAAACATGAACTTTACTTGCTCCGGATCTCGTTTCTCGGTGGCGAGTCGAGGCCTTCCGAAGCAGACACTGAGTTACGTTAATAGGATGTGAAAACTGCTTCATAGCCTGAAAGCCGATTAATACATATTTCAGATGCATATTTTCCAAGCTCTATACATTAAGCTACATCGACGACTAAGGGAATTTTAAAAATAGTTTGACCTTTGATATATACTGCCTTCAATTTCTGAATATTATAGCTACGGGATAGCTTTAAAATCACCGTCCTTCAGTAACTTCGGCGCCAGAATTGTTGAATGCCAAAGGAACTCGCCAGGATGCCTCTAAATGATTTTATTAGGCTTGTCAAATAACTTGCCGCTTATTTTTCGGTGGATACTTCTCTGATGTGTCGTCACAATGCAAGTGACGTTTTCAATTTGCCAGGAACTGCCTTCTTTGAAATTGGAGTATGCGACGGCATTCGAACTAGGAGCCTTTGAATGCTGAGCCAGACAGGCTGGTCATGAGCCACGTAGGCACATTCTTTATATGTTATTTTAAAATGATTATTTATCACCAATTTAAGAAGTATTTATTCGGAATACATTAAAATGTACACCAAAATAGATGTTCGAACGAGCGCCCCAAATTCAAACAACTGTCACGAAACCATCGATTGAGTAATACCAAACAAATTAACAAACATGCAGCAACATAGAAAAGTATTTATGCAGTAAAAGACAACAGGAATACTTATACAGAAATATTATATGAAATGGCAATGAAACAATAGATTATCAGGGCAAAACACATAGACAAATTATAAGAAAAACACCATTGCTTTATATATATAGAACCAACTACCCCGCAGCGAATATGACCAGGACATTAATCAAAAAGAGACCTACAAAAAATGTTCAATTTCGTTGTTGTAAGGCTTTATTTCCATGTCTGTCAGTCTAGCACATAATGTCGTAGCATACCACTATTCATTTAAAGCTATCTTCCTTATAACGTTGTTCCCCTTTATGCATTGAGGCATATAATAATGCTAAAAGAAAAATTCAGGGAAACTTAAGAACCGACTTTAAGGTATGACGCTGCCGCTTTAATGGCTCCGGTTTGTCGCCTCCTCAAGATGATCCCCGTTTACGTACCTGCACTTTGCGCCTAAAGTAACCACTAATATTCTAACTTGTGCCTCTATTACGATAAACTCATTAACGTGCAGGCGTCAGACAACGGCCCTACATGAAAGGCATCCAACTTAGACATCAAGCCCGTTTAACTAAGCCCGAGAGACGTGCCTGCGTGGCGAAAAACCAGTGTGTCAGCCTCGAGATCCAAGGGTACCGCGCCAATAAATTGCAATCTCACCCTGTCATTCTAAATGCGTAGCTCGAGTTTGAAGCGCCTGACATCTCGACCATGCCATGTTGTCTCTTGACATATGATACATAACCCGACGACCGCTCAGTTTGAGGCCTTGTCACCCGCCAACTACCATCTTCCAAAAAAAAATGACCGTGGTTTATCGCTGACAACGCCGACGCTGACAAATGTCGGAGGGGGATATTATGCCGAACGGTGTCGTTAAAAAGGCTAGTTACTTGAACTAGAAAACGCGGCACGAGAATAGGTATCTATAAATGTATGTGCAATAAAAAATAAGTAGGCTAGCTTTATTAGCACTAGAACATAACGGCAAAGGAGAATGATTCCCATTCCTCAATAAACTCCGCACACGCAGGCGTGACGGCACCCCGCCACGCCTCACCTTGCCCGCGTCGCTTGGTAGCTCCGAATGAGCGGGCGTACCCGGCGAGCTCCAATAGACGTCATCGGGTAAGGAGCACGTGAACAGGTGTCGCCCTAATCTGTTGCGAGTGGTCGCCGGGAGCACTTTTTAAAAAAAATTTTGTAAGTTATGGGCTGCACAAAAATGTTTTAAATTTCACACGAATACTCGCAAAGACCACCTACAATTATAAATTCCATTTGGATATTACAGCAAGCATCGATTCAAAAGACGTTCACCCTTTCGCGTTAAAATGGTACTGATTATGAAAATTATAGAGGAAGCTTACAGGGGCACTCTTGCGATTAGCAGAAAGCAAAAAGTATGCGAACTAGGACTCGATAGGGCAGCCGCATAGGGCAGCCATTCCCGCTGTCGCAGGATGCAATTCAAAACGGAACTTAGGCATCTTCTTCGAACCCAACACAATTTATTGACATTGCGGGCGGTCTCTCGTTTCGGTCCAATCCTTGAAAAACAAATGTTCACTTCTTCGCGCCCTCAACCTCAATTGCAGGTTCTCAAAGTTTCGAGTCCCACACAAAGTTTATGAAGCCCACAGATGCCGTCAATAGTGAGAAAAAAAATATTGCAAATATTAAGAGGTATACTTGCGTCGTATTATTGCAATTTATGTTTGAAAAATTCTAGCTATATGAGGGCTTAAGCCAAAAAGAAAAAGAAAAACAAGATAGCGCCGGACCCGATCGCACAGTTTACTTCATAAGCGACTTGAAATGAATATATAATAAATAAATTATTTTGAAGATTCCGTGCTTGCCTGTCCAGTCTGGCTGAAAGACTACTTCCAGGAGACCTTAACTGCTTTGGGCGCTTGAAGCCGATTCACACGAATGACCGTTGGTCCGCACACCGCGTGCAACGAGTTCACACGTCACTACTATATGAAGCACGCTGTCGGCCCAATTCTCCCCATTCAGGATCATGTGCACTAATAATTGTGCTCTTCAGTCCCGGTCCCTCGGATCACGATAATAGATAATTGTGCTCCAACTGTCACCCTTCCAATTCCGGGTGCCAGAGGAGCGTGTAATGGCAAAATTACTTATTATTATAGGCAGCATCCTGACTGGGCCGAGGCGCCCCTTCCTTTTCCAGTGCGTCAAACAGCTTGTGAGACGGATTGAGATGGCGGGAAATTGAACATTGGGGATCAGTAAGCCTGGGCTGTGCGCGTGCAAAAGCTCATTTCCATCGTCATCCGCCGAGTCCGCATGATGGCGTGTGATCAATGACCAGTTTTCAGTGACGAGTTGACGCTTAATACGTGGTCATTTGTAGTTTAGCCGCATATTCATAGAACTGCCAGATGCGCCACTGTGGCTTTTTCACCGATGTAGTTTAGCCGATGTATCAAACCGGTAATTGTATAAAAATTAGGCTAAAAGATCGCATGGATGTTGTCGAAGCCAAATAAGCGTCAGGACACTTGGCGGCACATTTTAAGAAACTTAAACAGGGTAATAAAAGCTGTACTCTTCTTGAACTGCACGCGTGATTGCAGTAAATACTGATCTGGTGATCATAAAAAACGTAAGATATTGAAAGCTTTCCTTGTGCACTTGGAAAGGTACCCGTGTGCAAGCAAGCCCAGTGTATCGTTTTGCACCGAGTAAATAACTCTCTAATGCGGAGGATGTCATCGCGAATGCGCTTCAGTTGCTGTAACGTATCAGTCACGTGCCATTTGCCTCGTGCCTACGTGTCAGTACACTAAGTGGATGTCTAACGTTCGTAGTGTCTTCTCGTTCTTCGTACTTGAGGATGAGCGCCATTAGTGTGTCGCCAAATTTATTACCACTAGCCCTGCTTCCTACATTAAATGGAAGGATTGCATGCGCTCGCAGCCTTAGTAGTGACCACACAAAACGTCAATCACGACGGCATGATTAGAACATTTCGCCTCATCGCCTTTCATTGCGACAAATATAGCGGGCGTAAGAAATGAATCGATTTATACGACCTCTATGAGGTTTATAAATTCAATATGATAGATTTCGAGCGCTGAACATTTAATAATCGGAAATATCGCAATGAACGTTTACTAACGGTAGCGTCTTAAAGTTCTTAAAGCGCACCTAAAGAGGAGCTGAGGAAATAACTAAAAGAGCGAAACATTCCTTTATTTTTCTAGCTGACAAAGTGTCAGTCTGTCTCCCACTGTCTAAGTGCGGCGTCCTTTCTCTTAAATGAACCACGTCCTCTTTGTCGTTTTCGCTCCAGTATTACATGCTGTCGTTTATAGGGAGCCTACGGTTTCTATCTGTGCTCAAGGAATACTGATGAGCCGAATGGCGTTAGCTCAAGCCTTGGCCATGCGAATATAGTAATGATAGTTTCCTGGCATTCAGCAGCGAATAAGCTTATGCCGAGGAATAATTTTGCAGCACCTTAAAATGGGTCTGGCGTGTGTGAGTGTGAGAGCTGGATTTAAGGTTGCCATCCGAGCACCCCAGTGAGATCAGAGCGCTTCCTTCTCTGCGAGCGGAGCTAGAACATTATCAATCTGGCTTAAAAGCACTGTTTTCGCAATTAGTTGGTTGATATCCTAGTCACTTGTGAGAATACTTGATTAAATATATTTTCAGCGCACCTGAGTTATATGTAATCCATATTTTTTTTTTCAAAAACACATAATAAAACCCGGCCCAGGAAAACCAAATAAATTGTGTTCACAGTCGCCTGGTCTAGTGTCCCGTATTTTTTTTACTCTAGGAATGTAATCAATTAGTAAAGATATTTAGTTAACTGTGTATGTTCTACGTTTAGGATTAAAATGTCAATACAAATGCCGTAGATCTTTCCGCATAATTCCTGGTATGTTTATCTCGATCAAGCTGGCAATAATTAAAGTATTGTTTTCAACGGCCGAAATAGATAACTCACGTAATTAAAAGAAAGCATCCTCGTGACAGCGGCACCACATCAATGTACCAAGACGCCCCCCACATAGCAAAATACACTTTTCTCTGCAGTGCATTATCCGATTAAGTTTTTTTACGTGGAGTGAGCCAGTAATTTAGAATAGTAGCGTGTCGTACGAGAGCTTTTTACTAAGATCAATAAATAAATAATGCTACGTACTTCCTAGATAGATGAAAACAACATACCTAGCTGCTTTTTGACGCGATCTGCTTCTATTATTTCGCAGTTGTTGCCTAAAGTCAATAAATAAAAAATTGGTGGATTAATATTTACTAATTAAATATCATTCGTGAACGAAAACGACTGCAGAACGGGATAGTCGGTTGTGAGCAGCTCTTCACTGATTTTAATGAACTACGTGTCTCTGCATTTTGAAACCTTTGATTACATTTATTTTGTACTCCCTGAGTATACAGCTGGCAGTATACAGCTGACAGCAGAGAGGAGCGAAAGTTTTCTAGTTGCCGCAATCAAACTTCTTAAGAAGTGTAAATTGAAGTTGGTACAGACCTATGCGCGAACTAGTAGTCATGATCAAAATATAGTTTGGGGATTCTGCAGTTTCTTTTTTCCATTGTGAAAATTTTATGTGATGCGAAGGCGCCACAAAATTCGTTAAACGCGATCGTTTAATTAAGTTTGCCGAAGTTCCTAACAGAGCGTATAGGTTTCATACCCGATTACTGGACATCCATTAATAGCCTAGACAGCCTAATTAGAGTCCCGGAAGGCTGATAAAATCTGCAGCCCAGAATGCCAGCGGCTTGCGTGGATCTTTCACATTATGCTTGTTTTTATTCTGAAAGGCAGGAGAAGTTGGGAACCACGAGGGCAACAAATTTGCCACTGTCCACCTTATTCATGATTAACCACAGGGGGCAATGTAGATGAAGACCAGCGCGAAATTGGCTTAAAAGTGTTTTAAAGTTTAACAACGCAGCAGTCTACGATGAATTAGCGGACAGATCTGAGAATTAGGTGCGAAAAAAGCCCGTATGGCAGAGCGAAATTGAAAAAGGCTTCATATTTTGTGCTCAATCCGGTACTGCCAATAATGTTGAGGTGCTAGATGTCGTGCCGCGTAATTCATTTAGGGTGGCGACGGCTACTATTGGCATATATCTGAACAGAAAGCAAAATAATCGAGTCGAGAGGAAATCCATCGGCTAATTATCGGCAAGAGGGCAAAAAAGAGCAGTTCAGGACCCTACTGCTGGACATATGTTCGGCTTTAGATGATCAAAACATCATTCGTGTGTGTGCAGTGAAGGATAGCCATAGATGTATCAACGCGCACTATGCTAGAAAATGAGGTGGGAGGAAGACAAAAGGGTACCGGTCAACTTAAGTAGATGAAAAAGTAAAATATGAAATGCCATAGAATGAAAGGCTCTAAGGAACATAATGGATCGAATCGAAAGAGGTATCGATGTTAAATAACTACCTTGAGCTCTCCCAGGAGGTATATCGCTGTAATGATTGAGCGGGCGCTAAAAAAGTGGGCAGATTAAAATTTATCAAGGGTAGCTTGGCCTAGTCGAAATGAGATATAAGCTCAAAGAGACAAAGATGGTAATCTCATTGCCAATATAGACAGGGTATCAATATGTAGTCGAGGAGTTTTACACTGATCGATGCCGTAGTTTGATTAGAGTGGCAGGAAGGCAGATTAATTGCACCTTCCGCCTGTGACCAGGCAAGAACGAAAAAAGTGGGTGGTAGGTCTATAGTGCCATAGTATATCACAGGTTATAGGCAACCTCCAGGGGCCTGGCGGCGCTGCTGCAGCGCATTGTTCGGCTCAACAAACGCAGGCGCTGCGTAGTTTGAGGCGGCCGGTCCGGTCAGAGCGTATCCGAGTTCTACCGTGGGAAGCATATCGGTCGTGACTTATTGCGATTTTAAAGTCATAGAAGACTTTGACAGCCACATTCGACTAACGGAATTGGCTAAACGACACAATATTTTCGAAAATTCTTACGTTTACAACGGGAAAAAATGTCGACGTAAAGCACCTCTTCGCGAAATGCTCCTCGCGACGGACCAACGCGCATTAGGCATGCATTCAGCTTTCCGTGAGTAAAATGAGAACGAATAAGCAGAAAATTTGATAATACTATTGGTCCTTTCATGCTTTCTTCGCTTGCTGTAGCATAATAGTTTCCTCGTGGTTTCGCTCTGCAGTTACATATCGCGCGAAGCTTTTTACAGGCCTGCGGAGGCTGCGGGAAGGTGTCGTTGCCAGTGCAGATGTCTTTGCAATCTCACACAGTGCGCGGCTGTAAAGTACGTCAACAAAAACGAGCACGTATCTTGTACCTGGATACTGCAAGAGAGGGGATGGTCGGCGGGTAAGCCGCAACTTAATTACGAAGCATCGATAAGTGAGGTCTTTGGGCATAAGATCTTTTGTTTGTTTCAAATAATGATGTAACGCTCTATCACTTGGGACAAGAAACAATTATTTTTTGGCTTGAGCAGTCGGTGAAAAACCTTTCTGGTTCCTCCGCCTCGCAACAAAGTCTAACGGGGCTCCACGCACCGCGGTTCAGCACGCTAAAGCTGTACTTACAAACAATTAGTATGATCTTAAGCCATAGTGCGAGATTTTGATCGCGCAGTGGATTTCCCGTCCCGAACAGAAGCCGTAGTAAAGGTCGAAATCCTAAAGCACAAAGACATTTTTGCTTTATACCTCCCATGAAATAAGGACGGAATTAGATACTGCAAGTGCGCGCTGCCTGGAAGTTCCGTTCTTTAAAATGACAAATAATACCCTTCCTGCGCGGCACATATGAGTAGACGCCAAATTGTACGGCGCGGAGCATGTGCTACAGCGGCTGCTGTAACAAGCGTCTGACGGCCCGAGTAGGAAATTTATAGTTTTCTTTGTTATCTCGAGTACCACGTCAACTGTTCTGACCCGCTGGCGATTCCCGTCTTCTGCGCATCATCCAAATCTAAGGTGACGTCAGCCACCACCAGCCAGCGACAGTTTCTTCAGTAGGCGCAGGGCCATCCCCGACACCACGTCTCATGCTCCTCGCTGTTGCGCTTTACAGGTGTGTAACGTTTTTTATATGTACGTCAAGAGCAGAGACTACCGTTTCCTATTTTTGTTCCCACGCCTACGAGTGCTTTCTGATATTGCTGTTGACTGCTTTTCTGTGGCTTGTTTACTACTGTTTTGGGGGGATATCGAGTTTAACCCTGGACCCCCGACTCGCTCCCATTCCCTAGCTGAACTACAGGCTTTGCATGGTGAGCCACCTGAGCAGATGAAAGTCATATTCCATACTTTAAAAGATCTTCACGCTCGATCCGCGCAAGCAGCAAAGAGCCAGACCGATATGGTCGCCGATAAAAAAGCTATTAAAGCCAGTCAAATAACATTGAAATAAAAGTTGGCGCTATTGAAAAGAGGCTAGACGACTTCGAAGGTAAAACGATTTCCCTCGACCAAATTGATCACGTCTTGGCTACCGTCCAAACCTTAGCACAATCATCTATCAATTCAGTGTCTTTGCAATTGCGGCTGACCGAGCTTGAAGATCAATCAAGACGCTGCAACCTGATTTTTATGGAATAGATGACTGCCAGGAATCGTGGGCGGAGTGAGAAGCGAAAATAAAAGCACTTTTGGCTGTTGTGTTATTTAGATTTCAAGATTCAGCTTTCGAACGCGCTCATCGCAAAAGGAAATATTCGCCAAGAAAATAGCGTCTAGTCATTGTGAAGCTCTCGCACTTCAAAGTCAAAGAAATGGTCCTTTCTGCTCGTAAACAGCTAAAAGAGAACAATGTCACAGTTAGTGATTATTCACCTGCTACATGGCACGCTCGGAAGAAATTAACAGAATATGCGAAAAAGCAATTCAGCGACAGTCCGTTTCAGCTGCGATACAACACGCTACCGATGAATAAGAAATACTACGTGTATGATTTCTAATCTAACTATGCTAAATAGCATGTACAGCAGCCGCCTTCAGGTGATAATCATCGCACTAACTCTGTTAAACAGCACGCGCAGCCATCCGCTTCAGTGCATGGTAATTCTGCCTGTTCGCCACACGGCAGCTTGTAGGGGCGCACGAGGGGACGTGCACGTTCGTATTCACAGATATCCATTCTGTTTACTAACATCCGCAATATTATAAGCAAACGTGGCATTCTAACTCCGCCATCGACACGTGCTGCGCTGGTATATTAGTGTTGGTTGGTTGGTTGGTTCACAGGAAGGGAAAGGCGCAGTATCTGTCACACTTGCTCTGTGGACACCTGAACCGCGCCGTAAGGGAAGGGAGGAAGGTGGGAGTGAAAGTGGAAAGAGAGAAAGGGGAGCCATAGTGGAGGGCTACGGAGTAATTTCGACCACCTGGGGATCTTTAACGTGCGCTGACATCGCACAGCACACGGCCGCCACTTCGTTTCGCCTCCATCGAAACGCAGCCGCCGAGGTCGGGTTCGAACCCGGGAACTGCGGCACAGTGGTCGGGCGTCTTACCACTGCGCCACCCCGGCGGAGCTATATTAGTGTTAACACAGACTTGGGTGTGTTCCGAGATTCTATACCGAGAGCTTTTTCTTGTCGCAAACAGTTTATCTATTTATCGCTGCGATAGCGCTGGGCGAAAAGGAGGAGGTGTTCGGCTCACTATCACAAAAAATTTTCCTTCGCAACGCATCCATGTTAGCACCCATTTAGAAACTGCTCGGGTATGCTTTGCTTTAAATCATAAGAAACTTATTATCGGGGTCTGTTACGAGTCCCTGCCTATACACAGAACTTCTTTAACGAATTATATGATGTAATCAACATCGTTTCCTCTCGTTATCCAAACTGCCCACTACTTCTGCTCCAAGACTTTAATTTGACAAACATAACCTGATCTAACACTGCCGCTACAATGTATCCACCTTCCAAGCTAGGTAAGAAATTTTGAGAAATGTGCGCGTTTTTCTTTCTTTTCGAACAGCTGGTCACTGAACAGACAAGATCCACACATTCTGTTTCTAATATACTTGACCTCGTTCTCACTTCACAGCCGGGCACAGTATCTAACATCACTCGCGTCCCAGGCATATGAGCGATCACTACTTTCATTCGCTTATATCTCCCATGACCTGAACATGTAAAAAAAAACAAAGTACCCATCCGTAATAAAACAAGCGCCAACGTTGACGCCATGAATGACGAATTATGCTCATGTCTCGACAGTTTTCTTGCGTATTTTGACAGACGTACAGTAGAAGCTAGCAGGGCGATGTTCGTAAAAAAAGTGGCTTACATATCAGACAAGTAAATTCCCATTCGAACTATACCCAACAACCCAGAAGCTCCTTGCTATAATAATCACATAACACGACTATCAAATAAAAAGAAGCCATTGTACAGGTGAGCCAAGCTTTCTTCAAGTGAAGCCCGTTGGAATGACTACAAGTTAGTTTCCAGCGAATACGTGTCGACGCTAAAGAATGCCAGGAATAACTACTTATGCCACACGCTGCCTTCCCTCAAGTTCTGGAGCGTCGGCAACCAAAAAGATGACGAAACTATAACTCTTGTTGACAACTCTGAGAATGTTATACCTTGTAAGCAAATCCCGTCCGTTCCTAATAACACATTTACCCAAAACTTTTGTGTAACTTACAACGCTTTGCTACCCACTGTACCTTCTTATGACCACCCACCATGATATGTTCCCAATTACAACTAATCCATGTGGCATTGATTAGTGATTAAATAATTGCGTTTCTCCTCCGCTCTCGGATGTGACCCGATTAACAGGAAAGTTCCGCGCAGTACTGTTGTTTATTAATCCATTGTACTAGCGAAACTTTTTCAACGATCACTTAAGACAGGATACCTGCCCCTTTCCTGGAAAGTCGGTAAGGTGATTCCACTCTATAAATCAAGAGACAAGAAGTCTCCTCTCAATTACCGACATATTTCACGGACCTGAATCCCGTTCAAAATATTAGAACATATTCTATATTCATGTCTTGCAAACTTTCTCAAACTTAACTCATTTTTTTCTAGCCCACACCATGGCGTTCGTAAAATTTATACTTGGGAAATTCATGTTGTTTCCTTTCCACATAACACACATCTTATGCTTGATAATCGTTCAATGACAGATTATATTTTTCTTTACTCCAAAGCTTTTGACAAATTGCGTCATAGACTGTTATACCCCTGTCACACGAGCAAATTTAATGTCATTCGCATCGAATGATATTAGCATCTAATGTCATTATTCCCATGCTACACGAGAAAATGTAATGTCATTAGGTTCGAATGACATTCTTCATGGAATGAGTTTGGGCAACTCATTCGCATTCGATCGCGAACCGAATGTGTACTCTTGACGCCAGATACGCAGCAGAAACAAGTAACGCAACAACATATTCTGTGCACGTTGAAATTTAAAAATTATATATCTAAAGTTTTGTTTTAAAACCTGTTAATTTAGGTGTAAAATTATTAGCACTGCAGGCTCTCGCGGAACGGCATTACTCTCGGTCACAGCAGTGGTCCAGTAATGGCAGCGACTCATGACCATTTCGGGCTCTGTGTTCCTTGGTAACCGCATCTCCCCGTATTTTTATTTCGGAACTATTTAAAGTTTTGACTGAGCGCCTCACAGTTTGGAAGCCAATTGCATGCTCTACGTGTATACGTGCGTCTCCGCACTGTGTATCCGCGCTCCGCTGTGTTGAGCCATATTTTTTGTTTACATTTTTCGGATTCCTGGGTGACTCGATACTTGGCTTGGATTTTTATGGCTAAAG
The DNA here is from genome assembly GCA_023969395.1 of Amblyomma maculatum. Taxonomy (NCBI): domain Eukaryota; kingdom Metazoa; phylum Arthropoda; class Arachnida; order Ixodida; family Ixodidae; genus Amblyomma; species Amblyomma maculatum. Next base: position 42,533 of record JAJIZL010019175.1, on the reverse strand, counting down.
TGCTACAGCACAGCCAAAAGTAATGCGTTTCGCTTGAATTATCGTACAGAAATGTCTTGATCAGCTTTAAAATGTTACACAGTGATTTCAAAAGCCTTTTATGAGCACTGATGCTCCTTAAGTGCAACATTTTTTTTAGCTGATCGTAATTGCTACCATTTCCGAATGACATTATATTTTACCGTGTAGCACCGAAAGAAACCGAATGACATTCGATGCAACGAATGACATTCGATTCGAATGACATTAAATCTGCTCGTGTGACAGAGATATTACTTTATAAACTATAGCTCATGAACGTAGATCGCCAACTTCTTATTTGGATTGAATAGTTTTTTACTAACCGTTCTCAGTACGTGTCAGCTAATAAACAGAACTATATCACTCAACCCCTGTTCATTCCGGCGTCCCACAAGGCTCCCTCCTTGATTCTTTTCTTTTTTTAATTTACAATAATGATTTGCCTGCCTCAGTTTCCTCATATATTTATTTATTTTGTGACGGCCGTATAAGTTTTCGGCCAATAACATACAGTGACGTTGTAACATTTAAATCTGACCTGAATGCTATTTTTTCGTGGAGTAAAACATGGCTCATTGAACTCAACATCAATATAGGTAACTCCCTTCTCGCATCCATACCTTGCAACAGTACCCCAACTTATTTCCGAAATCTGTCAGTCACTCGTACAAGTACCTTAATATACACGTCACTTCCGCTCTCACTTGGTCTTTACATATCGCACATATTCTTAACAACGCCAATTGTATGGTCGGTTACATCCGCCACAACTTCACCAGAGTGCCTTCATCCCTGCCTGAAACTGCTGCTATACAAGACTGTGATACGTACGAAAGTAGAATACGCCGCATCTATCTGGGACCCTCATCATGAAATCCTTTGATTCACGTCACAAAATGTTTCGGATCTGCCTGTTTCATAAGATTTTTCATCATCCGCAATTGTGTAGTGAACTATAATACCAGTCAGCACAAACAACTGGCCCAATATGGGTACTAAATTGATCCTACGTTGGGCCAGCAATTACCACCATGGTACCAATATTGGGCAAATGGTTCGTGCTTCTTTAATCCCTTCCCCCTTCCCCCATCACTTATAATCAAGATTAGATTACGCCTACAAAGTCGGTATCCCTTTTTGCAGAACTAGTGCTTTCTTTCAGTTGTTTTTACCTCGTGAAGTAGTAGAGTGGAATCATCTTCCCGCACCAACAGCGCCCATCAAAGATCATCAACTTTTCAAGAACGCCTTAGCTAGCATTGTAAGATTAGACACATCTGTAAATTTTTTACAATTGCCCCATTTCGTTTCGGTTTGAGGAGTTTAACGCTCCAAAGCGACTCAGGCTATGAGATACGCCGTTGTGGAGGACTCCGGAAATTTCGACTACCTGGGGTTCTTTAACGTGCGCTGACATGACACAGCACACAGGTGCCTTGCTTTTCGCTTGCATGAAAAGCGGCCGCCGAGGCTGGGATTCGATTCCGGATCCTTGGGAACAGTAGTCGAGTGCCGTAACCTCTGCGCCACCCCAAACCAAACCATTTCGTTTTGTTGTGTTTCATTTTATGCCTGAAATCCCTCCCCTCTCTAACGCCAATGACCCTGAGGGTACCTAAAAGGAGTACACAAACAAATCAGCAAACGCTTTACTAATGACTAAGCATTGTATGGCTGTAGGTGGGTCTCGCATGAGCGTGACTTTGTCGGAGTTGTAAAAGATTAAGTATTTTGTACATCGGAGAACCAATGACACCATCGGATAGAACGTCAAGAAAAGGTGTGCAAGTTGCAAAATGGTTGCAAGGGGTTGAGTAGATAAATATATAGAGCGCATTAGGTGTGCAACTGGGAGCCAAGATGCTGGCTAGTCAACTTCAGGTTTAGGTTCTCAGCATCCGGTCAAGTGTATTAGTGGAAAAATGAGAAAGTCTGAGCGTTGCTGCAGAACATAATACATCCCCCCCCCCCCCCCCTTGCCCCGGTCGGACACAACCAGCGTTCTGTTGAACGCATCAAAGTTCGCCGGCGTTCTATAATTTGTTTACAGGACAGGAAATTTGCCGTATCTCTCGCTCCGAAATCCCACTGAGACATCTCGCAGACAACACAGCATTTCTCCAGTGCAGATTCTGCAGTGATCTTGTTTTAAGCCTCCTAAGCCAACGAATTTCACCTACTTCATGAGCTGCACAATCGCTACTCACTTCTTCCAAATTGTTGCATGAGGGTCTGCGCGATAAACGGTACAACATGACGCTTTGAACCGTCCCCTTCGCGATTGTGAAAGTCTTTCACCCAGCTATACGTGCCCTTATTATACTCCTCATAAGCATCAGTGGCTGTTGCAGCATCGCAGGGGTTTCTTGAAGGCATTACAAATGAGTAAATCAAGTTCGATGAGATAACAATGCGACCGCGAAAGGAACATGGTGGCTACAAGATACACTCCGGGGGCTCCTGAACTGCCTCATTGCCAGCTGTCGTCGGCCACTAGGCAGCTCCACGTGTATCAGCAAACCTATTGCTGAGGTGCCTATAGGGAAATTATAGTGGACTTCAGATATTTCGATTACTTGTGCTTCGGTTAGTGCTTTGATACCTGTATTGGGGCGCCTGGCTTTCAGTCTCTAATGAATAGCTGGCGCCACGGCCGGAATTCGATCCCGCGTAGTTGGGTTCAGCATTCGAGCGCCCTAACCACTGAGCCACCGCGGCGGGGCAGTGCTTTTCAAGAGGAAAGCATATAACAGATGAACCTTACCGGTATCCATCAGTAGGCCAATATCGCGGAGCCAAACGAAAACGAGGTCGACGTAGATAGCTGTAGGACGGAAAATGATGAGTGTAGCATTAAGAGACAGCACAGAATCGAGGCATAGAGAGCCGAAATCATGGAAAAAAATGAGTATTGGCAGGGAATAGATACGAAGATTAAGGTAATGAAAGGTTGCTAAGCGTAACTGGCAAGATTCAAAGGAAAAGAAAACGTACCTGTGGTTGGCAGAAATTGAGTTGGACGGTCGAAATTACGAAGCTTGTAGGAGTTAAGGGGTGACAGCAGGCACAGGACCCGGTTAATAGGATTAATATGGGAGTGACGTTTGCCCTGCTGGGGGTGTAGTCAGGCTTATGATGATGGTGACAATGGCAAGACGACAGGGTATGAAACGCGGACTAGTGTCAACTTTTAGCGAAATGTTTTTTTAGAGAGAGGCGCACTGACATAGGAGAGCGATTTCCCACGGAAGGTCACGGGCTACAAGAAAGAAGTCAGACAAAATCTGTTGGGGAAAGCCAACAGAAGTGGCACAAATGACACTAGAAAAACAGCAAGCGACGCAGGCCATCCAGATTCAGGAGTTAGCCTAATTGGCGCTCACAGAAGTGGAATAAAGGCCAGGCCAGAAAGGAGTGGAGTCAGGGGAGAGGGGTGGAGGGGGAGGTCAAGAGAAAGGGTAGGAGGCATTGGTCTCAACCCCGGAAAAGTACAGGCAAGGCCTGATCAGCCAAGAAAGCATTTTTGCGAAGAAACTAGTCGATAGACAAGGGCACGGGCAAAATTCACAGACCATTCTCTCTATAAAGCTGATGCGGGACTATTATGCCTAAATTTGGAATATTGCGCAAGTGTAAATTAAGGTATTAAAACGTGTGGGAAATAATCAAGCTTGGAAGCCGACGTTTAACTGTAGCGCGTTCCATTCACCTGTTGTACGAATGGGGACAGCGCGAAACATAAATGCTGCCGCCCCCACATTTATTTATTTATTTATTTATTTATTTATTTATTTATTTATTTATTTATTTATTTATTTATTTATTGAACCTTACAGGCCCCGATGGGCATTGTGTGAGGGGAGTTGCAATGAGAAAGAACTTTTATTAATAATGCGCGAAACAACAAGCAATGCACGATGTTAAATCATAACACACATCCAAGAAATTGCGGAATATAAGTTTGGTTACACGAAACAAAATACATGAAATGCATGCAGAATATAAAACACAAATTGCCGAAATGCGGAGGGGTTATTTAACAGTACAATTCGAGCACGTGCTTACGGAATGCAAGAAAATCAGTCAATGAAACAATTCATTCGGCGAGGTAATTCTAAAGTGATATGCGCGAGGAAATCCGGATGAATTGAGCGCTTTTGTGCATCCAGAGATGCGCGACAAACTGATATGATTGTGTAAGCGTCTAGATGTGAGCAGTGGAGTGTTAAATGGAAGTGGCGAAGGCTTATAGCTGTAAAGATACCTGTGCAACAGGCACAGGAGTGCAGCTAAGCTCCGACTACCTAAGGGCGGAAGATGTTCTTTTTTCATTTCAGATACACTGGATTGGCGACTGTAATTGCTGGAGATAAACCTGGCAGCTCTGCTTTATATTGACTTCAGCTTTGTTTCCAGGTAATTCTAATGTCGTAACCATATTGCAGACGCAAATTCTAGTTTAGGCCGTACATATGTTATGTACGCAAGTTTACGGACATAAATAGGTGCTTTCTTAAGGTTGCGACGGAGGTAACCAGGCGAACGGGATACTAAGCACAGACTTAAGTAATGTGTTCGGACCAGGAGAGGTTTGATGTTAATTTTTAGGTATTTATTGTTTAGGTTTAGGTTTAGGAGGTATTTTGAGGATGAAGTTTCAGTCACAGGTACATTATTTATGAGGTAGGAGAACATAGAGTTTGTTCGTTTACGGCTGAGAGTCATTACTTTACATTTGGAGGGGTTAAGCTTCATTAGCTAATTTTCACACCACTCCTGAACAAAATTAAAGTCCTGCTGAAGGGCGAGGTGATCATCGGCAGATTGTATTTTACGGTAAATTATGCAATCATCAGCAAACAAACGAACACAGGAAGAAGTATTAGTTGGTAGATCATTTATATAGATAAGAAACAACAAAGGTCTACGAGCACTGCCCTGTGAAACACCTGAGGTGACATGAGCTGTTAATGAGGAGTAATCATTGACTAACGTAAACTGCTCGCGAAAGGTAAAAAATTTTGAATCCTATATTGAAATTCAGATCAGTTGTTAGCTCAAGTAGCTGTGTACCACAGGAGCAACCTTTCCTAAAGCCATGCTGGTTAGGAAAGAAAAAGCGAATAAATTCAAGATGGCAACGGATATTAGATTAGATAACATGCTCGAGCAATTTAGAACATATGCATGTGAGAGCTTCTATCACTGCTTTTAAGAACTGGAATTACTTTAGCCATATTCCAATCTGCAGTAATTCACTAGTCTCAAGCGATTCCTAAAAGGCACATGAAAGTAGTTCACTCGATATAATTCAACGCGTGAAAAATATTAAAAGGACATGAAAATTGGTCCCATTCGCAAGATTAGGCTGCTTTGTATTTTTCAGTATTTTTGAGTTGATGTTATTGACAACACAAGAGGTAACAGGGCTTAGGATATCTATAAAAAGTTATAGGCCCTCAACAGTTATAGTAATGGGTTCCTTGAAAGTCCAGTCATATTCGGGAACAAACGGTACACTGGAATAGTTTTTCTTTTGGAGACAGACGAAAAGAATTGGTTGAATTTTTATAGGCAATCTTCAACGGGAACAGGTAAAAAAGTTTCGCTTTGTAATGAACTATAATAGCGATCTTGCTGCGGTGCAAGCGCCTGCCAAAACTTCTTAGGCTTTGATTTTAGTAATGCGGGAAGGTCGTGGCAAAAGTACTTAACTTTAGAATCGCGAATGGCAGCACAGTATGTTTTCACATAGTCTTTATACTTATTCCAATTAGGCTGATCACCAGTCAGCAAGGCTTTCTGGTATATACGTTTCTTTTTGTTTCTAAATTTTCTAAGGTATTTCTTAAACCAAGGATTTTACCTGTCGTTGCTCACTCGAACTAACGGCACACAGTGTTAGACCAAATTACAGACCTTATCTCCTAAAAGAACCAGTTTTCATCTACTGATCTGGAAATAAATGGTGGTAGGAATGTATGGTGATAAAATGCATCCAATTCTGCATTCATTTGTGAACAGTCGGCCTTATTGCAGTCCATTATGATCTTAATTTCACTACCGGAGTGTTTATAGGGAGATTGGATTGGCAACTGCATTAGTTTGTGAGCACTGAATTCATAGAAATACCCGATGTCGCCTGCAGTGTCAGGAGCGCTGCTGAAAATAAGATCTAGTGTATTGGAACCACGTGTGAGACTGTTAACACATTGATATAATGAAATCCAAAGTCATGTTTACGAGGTCGCGGGATGTGGTGCTAGCGGCGAATAAAGAAGACCAATCGATATCTCGAAAATTAAAATCACCGAAACAGTCGATGTGCTCGCAAGGTATTGCGAGATAGCAGCCTCGATACTGTTGCTGAGACTGTCGGCAAAGCAGTGACTACAGTCGGAAGGTCTGCAGGAGGAGGAGTGAGTACAGGCACTTATTAACACCTTTGCTTGAGGCGGAGTACAGTCTGTTCAGACAATTTTAAGAGGTGAAAGCGTGTCGAGAGCAAAAGATTTGAGTGTTTGGTTTGTTAACTATCAAATCACCTCCACCCTTCCTTTCTGAACGGTCATGTTGATATAGAGAATAAGTATTTCTTCCAGTCACAACTTCACTGCTGTCTATATCAGGGTGCACACAGGTTTCAGTTAATATAAGAATATCGGTATTATTGGCATCAATGAAAGAACATACTTCGTCCCATTTCGGAGGCCAGCTGCGAATTGTGTCATAAGTTACTGGTAAATATGGTGTCAAAGCGCTCAGTGCACCAATCGCACGTGTAGCGGGGCCTGATTTCGTTACTAGCTAGGTGTAAAGAACAACGGAGTCTTTTTCTTTGTCGTAAATGTATATATTGCCCCCCGTGTGCATTTAATCCACAGCTAACCTGAATTTCTTATCATCAGCCTTATATTAATCTATTAGGTTTTTTAAGTGGGCCTGAATGTTTTAGCTTTTGAACAGCAGATCTGATTGTTTGTTCATCCTTAAAATGAGCCAAATTAGCAATTATTGGTCGGTGCTTGTCAGAAGGAATCTTTCCTAAACGATGCGAGCGTCCGATGTGCGAACCTGTAATTGATATGCTGAGGTGTCAGTACAAAAGTCTACTAACATTTTTGTTGTGGGGATAGCCATTCCTCTCTGGCGCCATCTGTGATGTCGAAGAAAAGCAAATTTGACCATCTAGATCTATTCTCTGCGTCGTTGCATCTCGAATGAATAGACTGCAGCTGTTTTGAGATGTAGGACGTTGCATCACTGCCAGAAGCATCAGTTGTACCAACGATGGGGTAAGCAATAGCGTTTTCACGAACGAACACCCTGTTCATTAGACATTTAAATTGATTGTCAGTAGCTATGTGTTTCTCTTTCCACTTGCCCTAAAGCTAGCCTTTTGATTGCATCAAGGAAAGATGTGAGGGAACTGTCATCAGGACCAGTGTTCTCTTCAATGTCACCACAAAGAAGCAGTAGCAGATCCGGCAATGATGCGCGGAATTGCGACAGCAACATCAGGTAATTTTTTGCCACACCACGCAGTTCCACTGGGCACGACCCCACTACTAAACAATTACTGCTTTTTGTATAAGTGCAATGGTTCAGGTAACTAACCTGGTAACGCAGTGTAGATGAGTGCCCCATTCTTTCAGCTGTGCCGTACCCAGTCGAGGCCGGTGAAAGCGGGCGTTTTCATACCGCGTCGACTGTGCTGAGAGCGGCTGCTGTCGCTGAATGCCGATGTTGCCAGATGAAGTTTCCGTTATAATCCAGGCATGACCGGGAAATGTTTGGATTGTTTGAGCACACGCCATGCTCTTGGGAGAAAGTGGGTCTCGTATGACGGACTTCCGGGAGCCAGGATACCGCGCTACACAGTAGCAAGACCTGGAAAAGCAGCAGGGGTGAGTGCCCCATTCTTACAGTGGCGCCGTACCCCTAACCCTAAAACAATGCCCCTCAGCTCATAAGCAAATCCTGCACATAAGAAGATAAAGGACATTTAAGGAAGAAGCCACAACACTCAGGGGAAAGCGTTTTTAAGTTTTAAGTGCTTAATTAAGATAACAATAATAACGCAATATCGGGCTAGGAACTGCAAAGGAAACAATATTGTTTCCAAAGTACAAAGACAAAAGAAGACCAGATCGCAAAGCTTGCCGACGTTAAATCAAAAGAGCAAAGTTTAATACACCATTGAGAAAATTGCTAAAGATAACTACAAAAAATAACAGTAAAATTTACTCGGCGTTTTTGGTTCGTAGCGCTTTATTTCTCTTCACGCAAATGTTTCATGGATTTACAAAAACCATACGCATATTTTCTACTTTTATTTTTGTACTGCTTGTTTTCTGCTTTGTTTATAGCAGCGGCGTTTTTTAAAATGCAGTCTCGAAATTGATTTCCTGGCACGTGAGTTGTCTATTTAATAAAGAAATTTTTTTTATTGCGAATACAATACTCTTAGAAAGTTTGTAGAGAAGGACTGAACATCATTTTCATCTTGCCGCCACCTGAGCGGTTTCTTTATCTAGGCTAATGAAATCACTCCTTTCGCTCCATCTCATAGCTGTGGCCTAAATCAAGAACAAAAGATAAAAAGCTTCGCCGTAGAAATAAGCACTGCGTCACTTCAGCTGGTGTGTCTGTGCTTCTCCAGCATGGCCATGGAAATAATTTCAGCGCCGTAATCACACTACACAATCTACAAAACCCACGCTTTATTTATGGGTGCGAACGATATGTTCAACGGCGCGTGTATTCTGCGCACTAAAAGTAGAGGTGTAGCCCATTAGGGGACCTCAGGCGGAATCATCTCTCTCCGTCCTTTATGATTGTGCTCCACTTTGCAGAGGGAGCTACTATATTGATCGTTACGCAAGCTTTATTGTGGCGCAACATAGCCATGCATAGTTGCTTATGCGTCATAAACCCCGTATAACTTACTAACTAGCTTTATTTCGCAGGCGACCCCATCAAAATCTTTGAACAAGAAATGGCATCGAACGAAGCTTGCTTGTGTTTAAACTGATCTTCCTATGCGCAATGCTTCACAAGTACACAAGACAGTAATTCACTTTCTTTGATGCTACGTATGCAGTACTTTGAAGTTAAGGTAACCATCCTCATTGCATAAAGAATTGAGGCGCCACGCCAGTTCTGGCCCCTTCCTGATGACTGGGTTTGGCCCGCTTCGCCACACGGAATTAGCAAGCGGCTGTGCTGATGTTCCAGCGCGTTCCGACTGAATTGTCAATAAGCGGGAGCCGGGAGAGCACGCATGCTCGCACGGTCGTTTGGAGCTGGCTCGTCGCTCAGCCGGTCATCGGCGCGTTTCGCGCTGCAAATTGGCCCCGCCGAGCACTCACGGTGATCACTTTGCTTGTGCTGTAAACAGTGTTCAGTGCCGGCCTGCAGAATCTCTCGAGTAACGCTGTCGCCAAGGTTAACTTTCATCAGAAACACAGGCTTGGAGGGGCTAGTTTAGGTGGCAGACGTTACTGTGACCCGGCGCATGGTAACTAGTGGCACGCTCTGGTGGCCATACAATTCGGTCTCTGATTTTGTGAAACAGTCTGCCTTGCTTATGAAAATATTAACACGCAGGAGTACAATACAACTCTTGTAAACATGGCAAAAGCCCGCATTGCGCCACGTGTATTAACAGCTTTAGCGATGCTCCTAGCAATTATTAAGGCGGAAGCCTCACTTGGCTATGTTTGCGAAATCATGTCCGGAAAGCGTGGAAGCAAAAAGCAGAAGCAGAACATGGAAGCAAATTTAACGTGTGACATGGCGTCACACTAGCATTTGATGGTTAGTTATGAGTGTATGTAATAACAAGGGTACATAAATATCACGTCATGCCCAGTTATGCTATATTAGTTATTATAGTTTAGTCATAGGTCATAGTGAGTTGTCATGAGTCAGTCAAATCGGTGATCTGATGTGCATGACTATGGAGTCTAAAGAATTCTATAAGTCAAATAAAGTAATGATCATAACTAGTGTCTACCCATGACTAAAAAGTGGGAAGTCATGACACTCTAGGAGCTACTAACGAGCAGCCAAAGCACATGCTTTCGCATTTTTGTTTCCATGCAGATATCCGCCGTGCTCTGAAAGATTTTCTTTTTTAACATTCACTAGCCCTTTCGCATGGTCAAACGTCATGGCAATATGATTATTAGCAGATGATGGGCCACTTAGCTCAAGACTGTGATGTCCGAAGGGTTTGATTTTACAAGGTAGGCCAAGGACCCAGAGTTTCACCCCGATGTACCCGAATATCAGTACAAATAACTCGCGGTCAATAGAAAGCCAGGCCAGGGCAGTATCGATATATGTTCCTGAACGAATAGGCACCACTATACCAAGATATATGCAGACCAAATTTTGTTAAGGGAAATTTTAAAGGATGAATTTAGCTTTATTATATAGCGTTAATGCATCACAAGAATGGATATATGTCGGCAGATGCTTCCTCAGCTGCCTCCTAATTCTTCGAAGACCTCCGGCGCTGCATGGTTATACACAAAAAACAATACGCACACAACAGAATTAAACCATGACGTTAACACAGATGATCACACAGATAACACAGAGCTCATGCATCATCTGTGTTAACGTCATGGTTTAATTCTCTTGTGTGTGTAATGTTTTTTGTGTATAACCATACAGCGCCGGAGGTCTTCGGAGTCGTATAGCCAACTAGCCCGCTCGCAAGTACTCCTAATTCTTGCTATTTATTTACAAAAGTGCGTCTAAAAGGGTTTGATTAGTTGTCTTAATTACTCGTTTTGAGTGCAGAGGAAACTTGAAAAGCTAACTTTTGCTACAAAGCAGACGTCTAGGCCATTTCTAACAACGTGTTCTTAAGAGTACCTTGTTACAAAAGTAATTATTCTCAAGAACGAGCCTATTGGTTTTTCATGGCTGTTTTCTACCTCGGTACGGAGCTCCTTGGGTGCACAACGCCTCCAGGTACTCCTGTCAGTCGTAATCGTTCGCCGCCGGGCTTACCGCTGGCGTCGTATCCATTTCCAAGGAGGCTCGTAGACAAATTCTGTCCTCAAGGGGTCGTGATATCAGCTAGTCCTTGCTTCCAGAGCACAGCTGTTCTCGTAGTTTCAACTCATCGACAGGCTGCTTTTTCGTAGCGGTGCCCAGGAGGTTGCGGTCGATGGCGGACAGCGTGTAGACGATCGTTGCGTCTGGTACGTTGACGACGTGCTCCAGTGGGCCGCTGCATACGCATGTTAGCGGACACTCACTGATGAGGTAAAACTGATTTATTGAGAGTCGCAAGAATGTTGGAAGAATAGTCAACAGCACAACAGTTAAAACCGATGCGTCCGTTCGCTTCTCTGTCTCTCTCTAGATTCCCAGCCGCCACTCGTCGTCCAGTAGCATTATACTCTTATACTCCACCGAATGCTGGTCATCATCGCGGCCGTCCGTCGTGAACAAGCTGCACAACTGCGGAGATGAAAATGCTCCCCTGGATGGATGGCTCCACCCTGATGGATCGGCAATGCAACGAGGACATTTGACGTCGATTGGGTGTTGCGCCAATCGTTGATAAAATTTGGGAACGTCGCCTGTATTGGTATGAACACTTCCGCCGCACGATCAATGGAACCGTGACAGCAACTGTCTTCAACTTTAAGGCAGACGGCAAACGCCCGGTTGGCCGCCCGAAGATGTACATGCTGGACGCTTTGAAACGCGACCTGGCCGCCATCGGAGGCTGTGAAGACTAGATTCATAATCATGATTCACAAGACTGGATTATCATAATCGCCTACGACGAAGGAAGCTGATCAAGGCCGCCGACCCCGAACTGGGATAAGGCTTTGCTGATTATGAGTTTCAAATTACTCGGTGTGGGTGAAACAAAAGATAGAGAAGCTAATTACTGCAGCGCATCGAAAGCTTGCACCGTGCTCATGACAGTAGGTATGTAATATCTCACAGCATCTCAATGTTTCCCGTCAATTAAAACGCGTCCTTGAACGTTGGAATTGGCTTCTTAGAATATGAAAGTTTCTTGGCAAAATGTTACAAGAAATGTACATTCTGAATTCACAGCACTCAAGGCTTTCTTATTTCGAACGTTCCTTTTAAACAAAGCATCCAGTAAAGCTACTGTCCATTGCCTTCAGACATTTTTACCACAGGACGCTTTTATGCAGCCAGTAAAAAAGCGAGCTAACAGTACAAGTAATAGTCAAGGTGCAGTTCTTACAACTCTCACTGAAAGCCCCATGTTGAAGACACGACACCTTCACACCAGAGTACTGCTTCCCCGCTCCTGGACGGACAGATTAAGCAAGTAAAGAGTCTAGACCCCACACAGTGAAAGTAGTTTATGAGGAGCACTTCCCCCGGACTTTTTGATTCATATTTACGCAAGGTACGAAATTGCGATGTGCGGGCATGATGAAAGAAAATGGCGGGATACTGTAGTTCAACAAGGTTTTTTTTTTTTTTTTTTTTTAATGAAAAGCGCCTATCTTAGCACGTAATTGACGGATCAGACCACAAATTCTGGTGTTTTATAGAAAACGGCACTGAAAACTCAAGTTACTCCAGTGTAATGTCCTTGATGAGCCCCTAGTGAAGTCGCCTATTAATTTCTTGAAGAAGGCTTCCAGAGAGAGAAAGAGAAAGCAAATTTTATATAATGAAAAAAAAAGTAATGTAGGACTCCTGAGGTTGGGTCCTCATTCCCGGATTCGCGCGGTCTTGCTGCCCGGCCGTTCAATCACCCAAAGCTGGTCTTTCGATTCCGAACTGGACAGTGCTGCCTCCAACTACTAGGCACTGCGTCTATTTTCTGGCAGGCCCACGCAATATGATAAATTGTCGGTTTCTTCCCACAACAGGGATATGAGCCTTTGTATACGGTCGGATATATTTTGGTGTGTAAAGACAGGCATGGATAAGAATTTGTTTGTAGCTGGCGCCAAGACACCGACTGCTCCCTGCTCCCATAACTTTATGTACAGTCTCACAAAAACTCCTCTCTAGCATTTCGCGACCGGAGAGCGGAAATTTGAGGTGGCGCGATTCCTCACCTAATAGCCACAGGCCCTTACACACACAGCGAAAGCCACCGAAAGGCACTGCGTATTGCCGTTTCCCGCGATAAAAATGCGCGAGAGCGAAATGCCATTCTAGATTGTTCTAATCAAAACGGATCGATATAAGTCAATGTGAGAAGGCAACGTGGGAAGGCAGAAGTAAGACGCAGAATGTTGAATATCCGTTCCTTACTAGGACCTTCGATGCGGTGGGTGATATCCTTCCCAGAATCTGACGGAGCTTACGGGTCTGTGGATTTGCGATTATTGTGAGAGAGCTCTTCTACTCTTCCGCTGCGCTACGCCATGGCGCCACAAATGTTTGTAGCGAAAGCTACACTACTACCCTTGAGCGTTTCACCGGTGCCTGGGTGCCTGAAAGAGCGTCCAGTTGCCTAGCAACCCGTTTCAACAACTCGGGCCTCTCCTTTTATGTGGGGGGTGACATTAAAATCAACGTGCCATGATATTTAAACTCGCGTTACCCCCATGCCGCGCAGGAACGTCCATACTGTTTAGTTAAAGCGTTTTTTTTTTTGTAGGCTGGTAGCCTACGCCTTCATACCCGTAAAGGCGGAGCTTAAGTAAGCGAAAAGTATACCACGCTACCCTAGAGCATTTCGCTGGTGCCTTAAAGAGCGTTCCGTTACCTTGCCCTCGTGAGCTCATTAATAATTGCACATTACTAGTTATCTATCGCTAACTACCTAACACTAAATATCTGATCACTAACTAGCTATCACTAATTATCTTTATCATTATTGTTATCACTAGTAATCATTGTCAGTGCTATCTTTTGTACACTACACTAGCCAGAGACGAGTTTCGCGTAGTCAGCCTGAGCCCAACTGCACATGCGCCGTAACCACGCCAACCAGCTGCCCCGCTGCACGGGTGCTCTGTTTGTGTAGTCAACTGTGAGAGCGTATACTGCGCACTGCATCTTCACCGGCTGCGAGAAACTGCTTCAAAGGACCCCGAAATTGTTGGTTGCCATGAAGAGGCCCGTCAGCGTAAGTAGGAAGTTCGAAGGGCTAAGCGTGCGTTGGAGATGCCTGAAGAGCTGGCAGAACTCTCTGCAAGGTTTAACGTCAAAACGTGGAGCGAGGGGTACGTCGAGCCCAACTCCTATGGTAACAAGAACACATTTAGAAGAATCACAAGACGCGAAGAGGCGCGCTGGCGGCCAGCGCATCGGCAAATAAAACATTCGAGTCTGACTTTGTAAACGACGAGTTTGGCTCTCTGTGTTCCGAGGACGAAAGGCTGTGACATTGGCGTGACGTGACAACGGTGAGTGCATCCATGTATATAACTATGGCGTTAGCTTTCCTTGAGTGGTCTGCTTAAACGCTCCAAGCAGCTAGTTTTTTTAATGATTCTCTTGCGGAGTACTCAACGCATTCCCATTTACAGCGTGAGCTACTGCTACCCGCCGATACTGCCCAGTTTACCAGTGCTCAACCTTGTCGCTGAACAGTAAGTCTCGATACCTATTACTGGCCTAGCTGACCGCACATTTTTGTGTCGCCATAATTTCATTTTCTTTCATCACTACTATTTTAATGACCAGTGACTAGATATGACATCATCCGTTGATACCTTCATATCCGGCAACGCATTTTCAGGACAGGTTTGGCTTCTGTCTTAATAAGGGCTTCCGTCTTAATAAGCAACGTCCTAGCTATCCCTGAAGTTGATCACCACGCGTGTTAAACAGAAGCATACTGCCATGCTGTGCGTTGCACGTCGTCGTATCAATGCATAGTGCTATCTGTGCTGAAGAGCGTTCGCACTTGCTTGTTTTAGGTACAATAAAAACCTAGCCTTCCTTCCTCAACTTGTGTTCGCTTCAGTGTTTACACTTGGATATTTCTTATCGTAGTCCCAGAAATAAATTTTATCACGGCACGTATGTTTCGGTCTTTGCTCAGTCATTCAGCGTGGAGACGTTCATGCAAGTTAAAACCCCGAACATTTCAAATGCACTATAGGGTTGAACACTCCGAAATAGAATATGGAAATAAACCTGCCTACACTTCTAGGCTTATACGCTTCCTATTTCCTCCTCTTTTTAGAGAAATCTTTCCTTTTGAAAGATTCCATAATGTATGATGCCGCTACAAAGAAGCAAGAATACGGCTCTCATGGAAGCCACAGGAAGTCAGAAGCGGAACTCTATGGGGCGATTTGTACAGGTTCGTTTCTGTTTCCGACCTACAGCCGCACTGTAGTTATGGTCGGTGAAACATATTGCGTGTCACTTAAAGTTGAAATTTAAAGCTATACGGCGTGACAGCTTTGATGGCTTCAGTTCACCAGCTCCCCTTGCGGATGCTGGCTAGCGTTCATTCAGTTTGCTACTAGCTCAGTCAGTAAACTTTTATTCGTGCCTCTATTATTCCACTAATTTTCGTAAGCATACAGTCCTAAAATATATTATTATGTGAAAGACCTGCGGATAAAGATATAAGTTGCCGACAGAACGAAGCTGTAAGGACGTGACTGCGCGATATAAGGGTAGCGCCCCTAACTTTGGCCTAAAAGATCCAAGAAAGGTGCATTCAGATCTGACCCTCCCATGTGATTGGCGAAGGCCGAGTTTGCAGCACCTGTCAACTCGGTCATGTCACGTGGTCTTGATGTCACACAGGTCGATGACCGGTCAGTTGTCCGCCATGCCATGTTGCCTGCCAACTATCACCTGAGCGCGTGATAGATACCTCGCAATACGGACAGTGAAAGTGCTGATGCCGGGTTTTATGGACGACGGGGCTTTTAACGTTTGCTTTGACGCACACTAATTGCGTCGTCAGGCCAATAGCCGTTTCGTCGATGCCTTTATTCGCCTCTTTTTTTATGCTCTGTTTAAAGTCCGCGATGGGAAGTGGTGCAATATTCACTTAACAGAAGGCAGAGTTGCACGCGATACTGTTGTACGCGGGTGCAGCGACTAGAGAAATTCATCGGAATATTTTTTCCCGCGCACCACGCGCACCAGGTTCCACGCTATTACTTCTTCGGCTTTTCAGAGCGGCATCGGACAGTGACATTTTCGCATGCGTTCAGTGTTGGGGTTATCAAACACACTGTTTTTAAAGAGGGCGATACTACGGAATGGTTGGCATACTAAATAAACAATATAGGCTGTATGTGATTTATTGCAGCCATTTCAATAATTTGTTTCCATTTTGCGCATTGTTTTCTTTATCTATTTCTATCCATTATTTCTAATGCATTTTTTATTTTAAAAGCCACTGTCATGCGGGCACCAAGGTAGTTCGGAAAGTAGTAAGCCATATTGTGAAAGCTGTGAAACAATTGCTGTGTGACAGTCTAAAATATCATGAAATTTTCTCTCGCTATGCGGCGCTTTGCTATAGGATAGAGCGACTTCTGTGCAAATAAAGTCCGAAAGAGCATTTCAGATTTATGCACTGATTCCTTTAGGCCTGTCGGATGGTTTCCGGCATTCTTGAAGGGGCTGACTGTTTCTCTAGTGCACGTAGTACAGGTTTAGGAAAACGGAAAATAACTCTCGTCGTCTTCACTCGAATACTCATTACTCCAGGTGGTTCTGCAATATTTCGAGAGAAAGGCTTGCGGTAAAAGCTTTTAGGTTCTTACGACAGCCTTTACTTTTGGCAAAGAGCTATTAACAGCTTTTAAAAAATTTGCATTTTACAAAAAACTGCACGGATTCAGTTTTGGACTAATTGATCATCGAGAGCGGGCAGAGAACACTGCTTAAAACTACACTAATTGTTCTGCAGCTTCGTGTAAGGTGATGATTGCCGCAGACGAAAACTGATGTGAACAAAATACGCCGACAAAGTGAATAGAAATCGCGCGATTTGCATTTACAATAGTATCTCTTTAATCGCTTATGAAGGCGTTTATTGAACATGACCTTCATTGATGACATACAGCTCTTTCTATTTAAACTTAATGTGGTTTATATTTCGCGGAGTAGAACTTTTGGTTCCTTTCCTTTGCTTATTACGAAATGCGAAATTCTGGGACTGCGGGTTTAGTCCGTAAAATACGATACAACAGGGGGTTTCAATTTCTGAGCGCGACTAAAAGTTGAAACTCAAAGTTTGCACAGCAGTCAAGCTTCGTTTCTTTGTGGCCTCGTGTCAAGTCGAAGTCCACATGCACTCTCAAATTGCCTGCACGGCGGACATAAAATACCCGAAGGCGTTCGCTTCTTGTTTGCTCTGTGAGAATAGTGCTTACTTACCGCCGTACTAGAATTGAGCGTGCAAATCTTTCTACGAATTCGAAAATTGAACTTCTGCTTTAAAGTCGCCAACACACATTTTCAGCGGGAACTCTTGGAGTACCATGATTTCCCAACAGAACATGGAGCCATTGCTCAACAAATGCCCTGTCTAGTCAGAGTTTACATGCATCATATAATGAGACATATATGCAATTTAAATATATGCCTCTGGGTCGTCAAAAACATTGAGTTGCAGGTTAGCATTTTTGCCTGTCGTATTAGTATTTGTCAACTGCCTGCACTTCGTACGCCTGATTTTAAGGCAAAAGAGTTTAATGGCTCATGCTGTCATGTACAAAATATGTGCCGCTTCTGCGGCGGCTCTGATTGGCTGAGGCGGGATGACGTCATAGAGATCTCGACCAATCACAGAGCACCACCACAGTGTGCACGAAAGAGTGCCTTATATGGGCATGTGGCAATTAATGATACATTACTAATGAATTATTTGGTAATTGGTGAATAATCATAATTAACTGACGTTTCATTGAGAAATAAATATTTAACTGATTCACTAATTAAAAATATTCGCTAATAATTTACTCAATACCTAAATAAGGAATTATATATTACGAATTAGTGCCTGTTGCGTAGCAGAATGCGGCACTCAGGCTTACGCCTTTCACTACTTTTGTCGCTAAAGTCCCTCGTAATTTTTCCGTCCATTCATAATGATGCATAAGATATAAAGAGGGTTCTACTTAAGTTGAGGACAACGGAGAGTGTTATGGAAAGAAAAATTGTGGGGACAACGTTAAGAGATAGGAAATGTACAGAGTGGGCAGGAGAAATAACTCATGTCACTGACATTCTAATAGAAATCATGAAGAAATTGGCATGGGCAGGACATGTAGCGCGAAGAAACGATAACCGATGGTCGCTTAGGGCAACAAACTGGATTCCAATGGAAGGAAAGCGTATCAGGGGGCGGCAGAAAATGAGGTGGGTGGATGAGGTTAAGAAGTTCACAGGGGTAAAGTGGATGCAGCTAGCACAGGACTGGGTTAATTGGAGGAATATGGGAGAGGCCTTCGCCCTGCAGTGGGTACAGTCAGGCTGATAATGATGATGCTGCTGCTGATGATGATGGGATATATATCATTGTGGAGTTCTGAAAGATTCCCAGGCGTTTTGTGTTCGAAATCCGATATGAAAGAAAACCTTTGATGTTACATTAAGGGGCGCCAGACGTGGTGGCGCAGGGGTTCGACTTGTGTGCCCATGGATACGCGTTCAGGTCCCGGCTGCAGCTGCTGCTTTTCGATAGAAGCGGGAACGTGGGCGCTCATGTGTGGTGCCATGTCAGTGCACGTTAAAGAACCCCAGGCGGTTGGAAGTTCCGGAGCCTTGCCATGCGGAGTCTCTCATAGCCTGAGTTGGTTTGGGGCGTTAAACCCCGATAAACGAAACCAAATATTAAGCAAAACAAAATAATCGAACCATTCTAAATGGCAAGAAAGACGAAATTTGTATTGAAACAGTCTCCTGAAACAATATATGATGTTCAGGCGTATATGTCATGCGCCACCAAGGTACCCAGAAAAATTTTAACGAGGTACTTAAGCGCAGCCATTAAGGGTACGACGCGACAGTTACCAGAGCGAATGGCTCCGGTTTATATCCCTCTTTGGAGATCCTTGTTCGCGTACATGGAATTTGCAATTTGCCTCACTAGTACCTCCTTAATTTGTTTCTATAACATCTCACACATAGCATATTCAGTCTTTTGCATATATAAAGCCCCAATTAACTAAGGCCCTAGCCCTTATCATGGTCTAGTGCTAACGTGTCTTCCTCAAAATGCAAAGGTGCTAGAATACCAATTGTAATCTCAACCGCTCTTTTGAAAGAAAAGGCCTGAGCTGGTTGCCGCTGTAAAATAGCCAATTTTATATGGTTACGTGACGTCAGGTAGCCATGCCGCCAATCAGTACGGCCCGGCATCGCCGACCGAGCCATGTCTATACCCCCTATACTCCCTGCCAGAGCGTCTATACCCCCTGCCAGAGCCAAGCCAGTGAATATCCGCTCACAAAGCCGACCCCGACAGAACTGGCATCGGAATTTCTGCATAATGAGATATTTAGCACAATCGCATTCGAGAAGTATTAATTTATGCACTTTCATGTAATTATGTTACATATACAAAGAAAAGTCAACATTTTAAGAATATGACAAAACAGATGTAAGCCGTAGAGATTACCAATCACTTTGACATATTACAGTTGAATCGTTTACGATAGCATATAATTTGTGTTGAAGCTTTTATTCCCCTGTCACACTCGGCAAGAGCCGCTTCCCAAAATATTGAAGTATAGTTTACGAATAGAAAGAAGACGTCGTGATATGCAGACATAAGTCACAAGTGAGCTTGCAAAAATGAAAATATAACATGTGAACAAAAATTCGGCACCGACATTTTAGGCCTAAAAGTTGATGTGTAGCGGTAAGAGATGATTAAGAATCACTTACGCTTTAACGTGCATTGTTGGTTCAAGAAGCGGGTTCCGCGCTTCAGAATCCTTTCCAGCATGGTTATAACGTTAATGTGGCACATATATTCTAGCTTGCTCAGAGCAGAGGCTTTGTAAGGATAATATCACTATAGATAGGCACATGATGTTGTCAGTGGCATATATAAATCAGTTCCTAAACTAGATGCACTTTCCAGGATATATCAGGATATATCATCCCGGTTACGTTCTTGGTTCCATCTTGACTACATCCAGCAGAAGGAATGACAACCATTCATTGTAAGATGCGCCTTTTTGTTATTAAGCCACATGCAGATGTAACTACGGCGCTGAACGAAGCTTCTTAAGGACTATTGATTTCGTTCACATAATGCGTCTTGCTATAGGAGCAAAAAATTCTATAAAGACTCATTATGTGAATGTGCTGTAGCAGTTTGTGCTCTAAAAGGCGAAACTGATAGGTTCACACTAGCTCTGTTTCTCAGGCGTTTCTACTGCGGCTTTCATTCACTCATCACTATATAAACCACGCCTTTAGATCAATGTTCTTGGACCTCAGGTCTAGTAATCAAAAGTCTAAAGATAGGAATGATTTATCTGATAACATGAATCAAGGCTCTCAGTATATGAATTTAATCATATGCATCTTGTTCGAAACTGTACTGAAATTTGCATATCATCTGAGCAGTTAATTCCTTAGAGTTTAAATGTGCATTTAGGGCGTTACAAGTTACGGCATTCTTTATAATGGAAAACAGGCCAACTCGCACCAAGATGACGATAAGCGCCGGTGTCAAAAAACAGCTCCAAACAGTTTATATAGTCAAGAGAGCGTGTAAGCAGGCAACAACGCGGCCACATCAGGGATCGTTGTCGTCCTTTTGCCATCTAGGATCAAATTTTCAGAACAATTGCGAGAGCAGTGTGCAATCTACACTGCACAAATGTTACAGTCGGAGCGTTGCTACTGTACACGGCAAATAACGTTTGCTCTCATTATTATTATCAATTAAATGCACCGTCATTATCATTGTTTCTATCATCATTGTCACTGTCACTAATTGCTGCGTCATTACCATCGCTACTATTATTCTCAAGGTAGACGAGGAGAATTATGATGTGCTTTTCACGATCCCAGGCGTGGCGCAGTTAAAGCGCTCGGCTGAGGAGCAGAGGGATGGGATGGAGGTTCGATTCCTGGTGGAGACAGGATTTTTAATTTTTCGATGACGTCATCACGTTCATTCACATATGACACATCAGCGTATAGATCCGATTATATTCCGTACATACCTCTCGCACATGGGATTTCCTTCCATAAGGCTAAAAGGTTTTCACCTTAAAATGCTTGTTGCTCATTAATTTCTGGCCGCGAATTTCTTGCAATGTCCGAGAACAAGCACGCTTTTCTCCCGTTTGCTAGAGAGCCTTGGTGCACCGCTACACCCAAAGTCCCTTACAATCATTTCTCCGGCCGTGTAAAAGTTTTCGGAATCTTCTCCTTAGCACCATCGTCACTATTCCTCTATCAAGACAATAACTGTGTGCCCTAAAAGCCGCTTTCACTTCCAGACGTGAAGACAATCTCTGGCAGGCGCTTTTATAATCATCTGGATATCATATTTTCGTGTAACTGGCAATGCTATCCACACTGGACGACAGTTCAAGTGAGCACTATATGACAACTTACCAGCCGTAGCGGCATACATCGGGAAAATATAATATATAGAATATATTATATTCGAGGCACTATAATCAAGCATCTTCACTGACACCTCAGGCGGCATTCGTGGCCGATGGTGATTTCGCCCGTTCATTTGATTTTCTTTCAATCATTATTATCGATATCCGATATGCTTTTAAAGACGACAATAGACGAACTTTCTTATTGCATCACATTAGGTCTTTACTAACTCCTCCCGTTCTCTGAACATCACGCCTCGCAAATCTCGAATATTTCATTCAGGCTATCACATATCATCAGAAGCGCCTTCCATTTTCCCCCAATGCACTTCTTCAGGCCAAGCAATGCCAGCCGGAGCTTCCTGGAGCCGCGGATATTGGGCCGCCATACGTTTTTGACTACAAAGCCGAATGCAAGTTCAACTATCTAGGACACCCCTTTTATTCGTGATGGAACCGTGAGACGCTGTAAAATATTGTTATGTGCACAGCAATAAAAATGGTCTATCCTTCCTATGCGTACACAATTTTTTTTTTTTAGACTGTGCTGTGCTCTCACCGATTCGTTAAACCTGCCCTAGAAAGTCGATTGGCTGCGTTTTCTAAAGCACTTCGCGGCAGCGGTGGAGTATTTTGAGAACTCTCGCATAGAAATGTAAAAGCTTTTACTGCATTGTGTTTCTGAAGTTTGTCCTTAACTAACTCGTAATCTAGATTGCCGTAGAAAATCAATCATGTGCGCTTTAAAAAATAAGTATCAAACTACCAATCAATCAATACCAGCCTGCCTAGTGAGAATAAGTGGCTGTATTAGGTCTTATTGTCATGTTCGCAAAGAGGCGTGTGAAGGCCGCTGAGCAGGTAACACAAGAACCCAGTGTTGGCGAAGTCCAGGGACGTACGGTCCGAGCGCGAGAGGGAACTTCGTCGTCTTCTGCTTGTCTTCATCAGACTGGCATCATTAGCTCCCTCGGTGAGGAAGCATCGACCCGGCGCTCGAGGTAACTCATGGACTCACAGGGCGTCCTGGTGTGATAAGGTTTGAGGCGAACAACGTGCACCATCTCTTGGCATGCGATAAGACTTTATCGTGGGCCCTCGTGAGGAAGAACTTAATAGTTGAGAGCGCCAACGCGGCGCAGAACTTGGTAAAGACTGAAGTAGCGACGCAAAAGCTTTTTGCTAAGTCCGCGTCGTCGTACTGGAGACTAAACCCGGACAAGATCACCCGTCTGATATTCTACCTCGCGGTGCCGCAGGTTATATTGTCGCGCATCCTGCACCTGCAGCGCACGCATGCGCAGCTTAGCGAGCTGGCGGGCTTCTTCAGCACTTTGCATTATGATGCAGTTCTACAATATGTTCAAAAATATGTTCAGAAAGTGTTTCTCAAGATTTCTTCGCAATTTCGAGGTATATTTTATTTTAGAGCCGTGACTTCTGACAAACTCAGCGTGCCTTCATCGACAACAACGACGTCCGCAGTGTTTACATCCCCCGTTTCCTCTGCTCACGAATCTCCCCCACAATCTTCCGCTCTCTCGGCCTTGCATAGTTGCAGAAAACGCAAGTGAAAAGTAACCGCCACGCACAATTCCAGTTTTAGAGCAAGGAGTTCGCCGTGAATGATATTGTGGTAGCCAAAATGAAAACATAAGTATCAGACCAAGTCATACGCTGAATATTGTGGACGCCTCTAGCTAGGTTGGTACGGGCAAAGTTTAAAAACCTTTTTCATGTAGTGTACAACGTAGTTTAATAAACACGCTGCATGCAAAGACCCATAGTTGGCCACTGCTTTTTTATGTTATGTTCCACTTATTGCAGAACAGAACATGGTAGGATGATATAATACCTGCTATGACTGTGGCGCTCAGTTGAGGAGCGCGCGCCCTCTCGTAGCACGGAGATGTAGTCGTGTACTCTATCCCAGTGTTCTAGAGTAGAGAAACTCTATGGGTGTAGCCCGACGATGAAATTTCGTTGGACGTCTTTTGGCGGTAATGCCACAGCTTGTTAATACGCCGTTACTATATATATATATATTGTGGAAGAAGGCTAGGTCAAGACGGCGAGGTCGTGGCGGCAATAACAACTCGTACGGTGCACTTTGCTAAAGGGCGCAAAGGGACGTCATTGGCTCCACGGAGTTCAGGCCCATCATATGGTGTCGTAACTTTTCGCAAACGGTAGCACAAATCAGCGTGAATGACAGAAATTGCAGCCCCTGTATCAATCAATGCTTCTACCGGTAATCCTTCAGCGAAAACAGAAATCACATTATACGGGCGATCTGGAGGACTTTTGGTAAGTTCGCAGACTGCAGTTTGACCTCCGGAAACTGCAACGCTTAGTTTTCCGGATGGCGGACAGGGAGAGTTGTTGCGGGTCGGAGAGGGGAAACTGAGCGGCGGTATGGGGATAGGGACCGACGTCGGGACGCATGGGTTCCACGAGGCTCAGACGAGGATTCTGGAGGTGGGGATGATCTTCGAGGTGGGCTGGACATAGGAGGTCGTCGCTGATAATATGAGGGTACGTCACTTTCGAATGCGTCATAACCACGCCGCTCGTTCTGAATACGGCGACGGCAGAAGCGGGATATATGTCCTCGTATTCCACAGTAGTAGCACACTGGGCGAGAGGGGCGCCAGGGTGCGTAATAGGGTGGCGTAGGCTGAGCCGTCGTCACGGCGTTGATGTGGTTGTAGGGCGATGCCAGTTGGGGCGGCGGAACAAAAGGAGGGGGTGATGCTGCGACGTGCGCGTAAGTCGGTGCTTGGCGGGGTGCAGGAGGGTCGGACGGCATAGGTCGCGTGATTGTTGCCAGCTCATCTTTAATGATGTTGCGTAGACCGGCGTCATTAGAAGGTACGGAAGAATGATCGCACCCGTGTCGACAGACGGGCTTGAGGGCTTGGAGCTCCTCCCGGATGATGGCTCGAATCAGTGCCCGTAGATCCAGGTCAGCATAGGTCGGGCCTGTAGCAATGCTGGGCTGCAATCGGGAGGACTGCAGCTGGTCGATGCGTTGGCAGGTCGCAATAATGGCGTCAACAGTAGAAGGATTCTGGGCAATCAGGGTATTATAAGCCACAGAATTAATTCCTTTTAAGATGTGGTGTACGCGTTCAGGTTCCGGCATGGTGGGACTAACACGCCGGCAGAGTGCAAGTATGGCCTCTATATAAGACGCGTACGACTCATCGGGACCTTGGAGGCGAGAGGCGAGCTTGTTCTTCGCGACCTCAGTGCGAACCGCTGGGTCGGCGAAATATTGGCGGAACTGCTGCTTGAATGTCGTCCAGTTAGTGGTGTGGGGTTCGCGGTTAATAAACCAGGTTCTGGCGACCTCAATGAGGTAGAAAGAAACGTTCAGAAATTTTAGAGCGTCGTCCCACCGGTTGTAGTTACTGCAGCGTTCATAGGTGTCCAGCCAGTCATCGACGTCTTCGTCGCGACGACCAGCGAACAGCGGCGGGTCGCGTTGTCGTGCGGGCATAGTCGGAGGGGGTGGTGCAGCCGAGGTAGAGGGTCCTGCCGAATCGTGGGTGCTCTCGGTAGACATAACGATGGTGGCAGGCGGTAAACAGCGACCGGAACGTAGCTCCAGCGAGAGGCAGGGCACAAAACAGCAAGGGGATCAATTCTCACCTCCACCACTTGTGGAAGAAGGCTAGGTCAAGACGGCGAGGTCGTGGCGGCAAGGACAGCGAAGCCTTGTCCAGCGTTTTAATCCGGTCACCAACCCAGGCACGCGCCAGAGCCGGCGCCGCGGGACGATGATGATGGTATGTACAAATGAAAGAAGATGATGATGGCATGTACAAATGAAAGAAGGTCCACAGAAGGCTCACAATATATATATTGAAACAGGATGTCACACAACTTTCCCGGTTATCTATTTTATTCCAACA
>JAJIZL010019175.1:0-14365 GCA_023969395.1 Amblyomma maculatum | reverse complement strand
TATTTAGCAGATTTAATTCAAATTTATATAACTGTCATTAACATTGCGGAAAACTACCATGCGCTTCATCATCGCTCAAATCAAGTCCTGAACATGATAAAGCTCCTGCAAAGGAGGTAAAGCCTGCTTTAACTCCACACCAACGCTTTCTATAACAATCCCTATATCTCTGACCGGAAATTGATCCCGATTAACTCACCAATCCAATGTCAAAATAAATCAAGAACCTTGATGTGAATATGGTCCTCATTTGGAAAACCGAAATACCCTTTATGTCGCTTTGAAGACAAGGAAATATCAAGACTCTACAAAGTCCGTCATGCTGAGTGGACCTTGTTCTATCGTACTACTGTCTGAAACAAAAGGATAAAAAAACGATAGAAAGATAAGCTCGAAACGGAAGTGGGGTGACATCCGCTGTAGAGTTTGTTTGTGATTTAATTCCCACTTCAGTTTCTACAGGAGGATTAGAAACACATACATAGTTGGGTAAATTTTCGAAACTCTTGTAGAAATTATTTCCGTAAAATAGGTTTTAGGGTTTCTCAGATTCGGCTATCTTTGTTTGTTTGTTTTTACATTTACACGCCTTTCTTGTCGACTCCGCTGAAAAACGGCTGCCGCTGCCGGCATCGAACCGGCGTCCTTAGGAATAAGCTGTCGTCTACTCGGACCATTGAGTGGTGCGGTTGAGAACATTTCAGCACCCTCTTGAAGACGGAGCAATATATTTTTTGCTAAAAAGCAAGCTCGCTTGTGTGTTCACGATATTTTCAAATAAAACAAAAAAAATATTTATTTTATTGGTTTAACTAAAATACTCATTTAGGCTAGATTTCAAATAACAATTTGCGCTATTTTAAAACCAAGCACATAACACAGAAGTCACCTTAAAATAAAGTTGTATAGCTCACCCGTAGCAAAACAAGGGAATTAGCCCCACAAATAAGAAGAAATATTGGCTGCAGGTTCAATGCCGTAAGTTCTTTAGGCTGGAATAAGGTTGTTTGTTGTTTGGCATGCAATCAATGCATATTGAGCAAAAACGTGGTTCCCAGGATTATTTATCATTACAGTTAATGAAATAAAAGCGCAGAAAGCATTCCTCAACTATTTCCGTGTTTTTTGTACAACTTTCTAATTTCGTACAGAATATATATATTCAGATGAGATAAAACGAAGAACGCTAGGGGAAATGCACATCGCTTGAAGATCTGGCGGACACAGGCCTTGCAACACGAGCTTTGTATACACGTCCAGCTATTAATGAAGCCTGTACGGCCGGGTATCCAGTCAGGGGTGAGGACTAATGATAGAGCCCCGAAACAGAAGAAATAAAGTTCAACACTATAGCCAACCGGGCGAGTTATGGATACATATTGAACGGCCAACAGCGCGAAAGACAAATAAAAGAGCAGAAGAGCCACGCGACGAGTTCTGACTCACAAATGAAAGTTTATTCGATGAAAACAACGCAAAGCCTCACAATGAATTGATGAGTACTGCTCGGAATTGTATATGGCAAAATAATCATTGCCGGAGCAGTACCGGAGCAATCTCAGGTGTAGTTCGATTTATGGCAGTTTGCTTATCTGCTCACTGTAAAGGTGAGTGCTAATACTTCTTTTCCGCACGCTGTCGTATTCACCGGCGTTTATTGATTGAATTTACTCAGTGCACCCATGTTCGAAGCACAAGAAAATAATTTGCAAACTGTTAGCGACATAAAAATGATATGTGTTGATTTTGGAACCAAGGCTAGGTGAAGGCTCCGTAGGATTACTATTGGTAACGAAGCATGACATCAGCATCCATTTGGGTGACTTCTCGAGTAACCATGTCCGATATTTTTCTTCATTTCAAATATTTATAAAATGTTTTTTCAAGCTTGCCGTTAAATCTTAATATTTTAGCAAGGTCTCCCGTATCACGACTTTGTATGTTCTCAATGAAAGAGTAAATTATTCACTGACGACATTAGCGAGACTGGGAAAAAATATGAACAAGCCTTCCACTTTGTAGCCTTCATTCTACAGCTCTCTACGGGAACAAGGAAAGCCATTCCGAGTAGTGGCCTCCAGCTTTCCAGCTTTCGTACTAAGCGAGCACTTAAATAAATAAAAAAAAAAACAGGAACGTCGTCTGAGTCCTTCAACAAGCAAGTCCTCCAAGAAATAGTTATCGATCAAGTGAAAACAAGCTTAGAGAAATTGTAATCGCGCAAATGATGGAACTCACATTTACAGCAGAAAACATAAAACGAGGCGAATAAGTTGTCGAGAGAACTGCTTCGCAACAGAGTTAGCCATGTAGCCTTTTAAAGAACGACAAAGTGCGCGCCTTTCTGAAATCTTGTGCCTCGTCCGAAGAACAATTTATTTTCTGAGATAATTTCAGTATGGTACCGAGTCATAAAAATATCACTGATACTTCAATGTTTTCTTTATCATGGTCACTATTGTGTGCATTATAACAGCGTCACACATGTTACTTTTTGAGCTGCAGGTGTAGTCACAGCGGCGCAAACAGCCTAAAGCACAAGCGACGAGACGAGCTAAAAGTAGATTTCTTTCTTTTCTTCGGCTACTGCCTTACCCGCATCCAATCCTTCATGCAGAGCGCAGTTTTCTCTGATGTAGGACTTGTCATTTGATCATGGCACTTCATACATCACCTTGATGTTGAAATCTACAGCGAGGGCAAATTTTTGCTGAGTTTTCTTTTAACAGTACTATGCTCTAGCAATGAATCATGCGCGACACACGCCTTGTTTTTCCCTGCCAAAAACGGCAATCGCACCTTCGTGCCATGGAAAGATTTTTTGAAAGTGTAAGAAAGTTTTTTGCAACTGCGTCACTTCAGGTCTGGCAACACATTTCTTAACCAAATCCACTCTACCTCGAAACTATTTTGCTTTCTGTTTTCGAAGGCTTTGTGGAACGCTTTTTAAGATCGAAAAAGTGAGCTTTGGGAGTTAACATTATCTAGCAAGCAAAATTCTCGCATGTCGCAACATACGACTTTCAGAGTGTGGATTGCAGGTAGACACCCTTTTCACTATTCTTGAGTGGAAAAAATGACTTCGAAGCAAACTTTTTAAAAAGCGAGTACAGCGGCCGCGACGCATTCCGCTCTTGGAATCTTTCGTCAACGTTCTTGTACCTAGGTGACAATGAAAACATTCTATAGTCGTCATCCACGTTTCTATGGTTTTTTTGGCTACCGCGCATGTACAAGAGCAAAGACAAAAATATCCAATAGCTGAACGCATAGGTGTGTCACTTAGTTGACACTTCTTTTCATTGCCCCTTAAATCGTCCTCTTGAAACCACATCTATGGTCATTGGGTAAGACCTTACGAAAACAAATCCATCGGCGGTGTACCTGCATTTAGCCCAGCGATGCATCAGCTGTGGCCACGCTGTACTAACAGATTTCTTGATACCAAGCGCCAACCAAACTCAGAAAATGTCATCCTGAGCTCATTTTTCATCTCCTAGTATTGATTGATAGTTAATCCATGAAGGTTTTCTTTGTCTTGTCTCCACATTAAATTGTTTACCCAAAGCGAAACGTTGTCTAATTAGCGGTTCCATCTTTCCCTCTTTCATGTCGTCCTCATAGTTCGCGGCACTCCTCCCGCTTTAGAGTGGGATATTTTTGGCAATTTCGAGTAGAGCGCTGCTATGATAATCTTGTATATAGTTTCCATTTCATGCAATGCTTGCCAGATACATTCGTCTACACCTGTTTTGTTTTAGGGACAAAGGAGCGCTCGCCGGCATAAGAATCGACCAAGGTGAAAGGTAGACTTTGCGCTCTTAAAAACACGCACATGTGAACACGAGCTTTTAAAAATATTTTTCGATTTCACGGTATTGCGCTGTTTATTCGTGAATAACAAGTATGTATGTCTAGAATAGAGTGCGAAGAGAAATACTTTTGCAGTACTGCACATAAGTAGGCTTATGAAGATCTCTGGTATTTCTGCTTGATTGGTTATATTCTTGTTATGAACAGTTGCTACCACGCCATGTTTCTGCAGCAGAAACATGAGTGAAAATCCAGCCGACAGCTGAAAAAGGCAGCAGCAAGCAGAACGGAAGACGGAGCAAACTCGTCTCTGTTTCGCAAAAGCGACGATAGATTGTGCAGCTGGCGCTGAGCTCATGACGTACACGCCGCCAGTCTGCCAACTGAGACAATGTCGCCCTGCGCATGGTGCCATAGTAAGCGGTTTACGGAATAGTGGACACGAAGAGATATGCTCGGAACGGCGGCTCAAACTCTATCAGTCTCTTGGCTTTGTTTCTATTATTGCCGGAGGCAGTCACCGATAATAATACATTGACCTTGAAGTTGTGGTTCCTTAGTTGCATATCCTCATGTTTGCATTACGTCTGTTAGCCGAAAGCACTAGCTTTAAACAAATCCACAGTTTATATTTATATTGCTTTCAGTACACTGTACTATTTCCTACTCACGTAAGTCATGATAAACAATCAGAATCCGAATCACTTTATTTGACTTCTTCACAGAGGTCAGGAGTACATACAAAACGCTGAAAGCACAGCTTGACGGGGTTTGTGCCCGACAACGGCTCTTATAGCATGTAGATGTCCGTTTCTGTGGAGATACATTTGTGTACAGGCATCAATCCTGGCTTAAACTTCATACACATTTGTCAGACAGAGCGAGAAAAATTGTTGACGAGTGCAGAATGAACGCCCATTAAAATGTCTTCCTTAGGTCTAGCTGTAAAAACTCTAAGGGAAGACTTGCTCATGTAAACTGGTTCTCAAGCATTCCATGTGCAAGCTTCTCTTCTTCCCTGTAGAGAGGGTTAAAAGCGAGGAAATGATATGAGTGGGCTAGATGGCAGAGCGGCAAACTTTGGGTGTTCTACAATTTCCTATGGGGGCATAGAATCTAGTACACACCATGATGGATTCGAGTGAGTGCTTTGAAATATAATGCGATAATTTCAAGCGGGCGCACAACCTTTTGAAAGAGCAGCGAACGAAACGTTCCAATTTCGCAGACCATCACACGAGCAGCGTCACACGAGTTTCTGGCATATGCGTAAAGAAGGTTTATTGGTTCGCACTTTTTATACTCATATTTTTGGTTATGGATAAAAATTTGCAGAATAAGGGCGATAATAGGTCACTGCCGTCTCCTATGTCTCAGCTCACGGGCACTCAGAAGTCTCAAGACAGTGCATTTACAACTGACCAGACGCGTAGCGAACTACGTCATGTAAACGGACAGATAGTCTGGTATAAGAAAAGGGAAACAGAAGTTGAACTGTTCCTTTAAGTGGCTTCACAATGACTGTTTCTAAGCCCGTAGGTCATACGTTGTTTGGTCGAGTAGACAACTTAAATGTGCTAGCAATTGCTTTTTTGCTCCTCGCGTATAGACGATTTGAGTTTCGGTGCCTGGCCACTGCTATCTTTTTTGATAATGGCGCGCCGCATGAGCCAAACATGGAAAGTCCGAACCGGCTCCTCTTGACGCCATCTTGTGCAGTGCGTACGCCGTTGGTGCTGCGCTAGCGGCTGTGTACAACGGGCACTGCGCGGTGATCGTGAAAGCTATTCGGCACTGCGGTGCTGTTTTTTTTTTTGTTTCGTTTAAGCACGCCAGATAAGCGTATACCACCCGTTTTGCATGGCGGAAGCTATTGGGAGCAGCAGTAGCGATCGGGGAGAATGCGAAAGAGCACGGTCTGCTTCCTGAGGCCGAACTTTATTAGTGATGGGTGCTACAGATAGCAACGTATCAAGGTGTATCTGTTGTATATTCCACGATACATGTATTCTCAGTTACGTTTTTCAATTGCAATGGTAACTATGGACACAAGCGCACAGAGTATTGCCGCACTGATTTACCGTGAAGTGTGACCCTGCTCATATTGTGTCCAAGTGGCAATTTATATTCAAAATTGCACTGCCTTCATGTAGGAAATAAATAATATGAGTGTTGCCATACACGGGCAGCGTTCATTACGCTAGCGTCGTTAACTACTTTAGTGAACCAAACTGGGCGAATGTACGCGTCTGTGGCACGACGACGCACTAGTGTGAAAATCGTATGATCAAGCTGGCATGCTTCAAACCTTCAAGAGCGTATTTTGCACGCTAAATCACGTTTCAGAAAGAGAACCTACTACAAGCAGGGTCTAGAGTGCCGTCTGACAGCAATGGTATGCAGCCTTCGAGAACCCCCGCGACGGCGCCGCAAAAGCGTACCCCCGACCTATCGTTTTTTTAGTATCATTTGCGCAGCGTGATTTTGAGCGGAATGTCGAAAAAAGTGTAGCCTCAGCTGCACAAAAAGGTAGGCGACACATTCGCAAAACTTACAGCAGCGGAGGTCGCGAGTGTATAACAAAGCAACGCCGCCCACAGTCGCGGCGGACGACGGCGCTCTCGCTGGGTCTAAATTGTCTCACTTCGAAAACAGCGCTTTGAAATTGTTCAGGGATAGAGTAGCTGGTATCTCATGTAACTGATTTACTGTCGATTTCATTGTAGTAATAAAAGAAATATATATATTAATTTTGGCAACGCTTTAATTGAGCTAGTGGGCAAGCAGACGATGAGCCACGGCGCACTGGCTGCACCTGGCTATGAGCCTAAACTTGCTTGTGTTGCAGTTATCACTCCTACCAGTAACATGGTACGGGTCAGCGATCGTCAAGAAGTATTTTTTTTTTGCAGTCGGGGCTTATTATTTAGGTAAACAATACATTATAGCATGTTCTTCTGGCGCTGGTGCACAAGATGCAGTGTATCGTTGGCGCGGAGGGCTTGCGGGAGGCACTGCTGGCGCGGCATGCGATGCTTACGGCGGTGCATGGAAGAAGTGAAATTGGTATCAATTTCGAGAGTTCGTCTTTGGTACTAAGACTGTCTGGTTTACATGAAACGTTCGTAGGCGACTGAAGTTAGGGTCTACTGAAAGCGGGAAAGCAGGAACATATCACAGCCGCACTCGAACTGTCTTGCATGCTTCCTGCATAATCTCTTGGCAACCGTCTTACAATTTTTTTTGTTATTTTTTGTAGTCCCGATGAGGTTACCGCTACGAAGGGCTTTAAAGGGATGACATAAAGGGATTTGAGTCTTGCAAACGACAATATACCGAGGAAAAAAGCCGCTCTGCAATGCATAAAGCGTGCGAATGCTCAGCCCACTCAGGACTGGCAACAGTGAGCCGGCGCAATAAATCTGATTTGAAGATATTTTCCCCCTCTCTTGCTTGCTTTCGGCAAAATCGTGTATAAAAGAAAGAATGGACATAGGTAAATGGCTGTTGGGACAGAGGAAGAGGAAACTTTATTAAATATTCCCTCTCGACTCTGGTCCTCATAAATCAAAGGCCCAGCGCTGGCTCCGATCTCTCACGCACAATGGCTAACGTTAACTTGTGCGTGGTTACACCGAGGGATAACCACCGTTCCCGAGTGCTTTTTGAAACATTTCGGGGAATTTCGCTGCACTCTTCTTATTCTTTTCTGTCTGTTTTATATACTTTTGTTGCCAGGTAGATAGTAAATTTCGAAACCGCTCTAACGTAGTTTATAGCGACTGCATGTTATGCTATGAACATGTTCTGCAATTTTCAAGTGAAAAGGCTACCTGAAAATCATGGCTGAAATACGAAGGAGTCTCTACGCAGGACATTTTAGGGAGTTCACTATATCGAAAGACGCGCATTATTAAACGACGGCACCGGCACTCCTTGGGCATCTTTTCTTCGAGAGCACGGTGGAGGATGTAAAATGACATTAAAATTTCTGAATGGATATTCACACTATCAGACAATTCTCAACAAAGTATTACCGCAAGACTCCGGGTGTGACGTTGAACGTAGATTTACAACCCTCGGTTGGTTTCCTTAGTCAGGGTTTCAAAGTTCTGCAACGGGTGCGCCTGTCTTTATAAAGAAAACATAAAAGGATGATACAGTGCGCATTGTAGTTTGTTGTTCCGGCGTTGGCACATGTGTGCTCACAATGGTTACCTTGATTACCTTGCAGAATGTGTAATTGACTAATTTCAGATCAAGCGCATTTGAAGATTTTGTGCTTTCCAAATTATTTCATTTTCCGCATGTTGGCCGATACTGCTTTGGCCCTCTGATAAGTGTCATTGTATGCGTTCGAATAGCGTAAACTATAGTTTCGTAGAAAAATAGGGTTCTGTAAGGTATATTTTCTCCAGTTAACTTGCAACAATTTTCTAAGATTTTATTGGTACTGACACTTAAAACGAAGCTCCCCTCAAAAATTACTCTTATCTATGTATTACTTGCGCTATTTCAGTGTCTACTTCTGGTTTGCCCAAGGAGCGTACCATAGCGGTGGCCTCTGCCATTCTTCGTCGTTACGAGGTCATAGCCGAAACAGTTCGCCGTCAGGGACAGACTCGCTGTTGTTGTTGTCCAAATAACGTATGGCACATATGGCACTCGCAGGACCGTCCAGAGCCTAGCTTCAGCGTCTTCGTTCTTCACCGAGTCCAGCACTTAGTCGTCCGTGACTGCGTACCGTAACAATATAGAGCCTTGACGCGAAATAGGCTCAGAACATTTAACAAACTTTGTAGAACCATGGGGTTCAACTTACAGAACTTACCTTAATACTATCCGGCGATTACGAAAACGGACTATCCGAATTATAACAGAAAGCGAGTATACCGAGCCAAGTAAATCACTTTTGAATTTATTAAATATCCTTCCCTTTGACCTTTTGCGGACATTAAAGATAGCGGTGTGTGCAAGCAACATAGTAAAATATAGTCAGCCTTTCAAGGGCACCCTGTTTCGATCTTCTTCTCGACTCGGTAGAAACATCACACTTAGTAACATCAATCTGCCACCGAATATACTTTAAAAACCTTATTTGACATATGTGGCAATCGTTTTCGGTTTGTTTTACGGTGTTTTGCATGACAGATCTTTGTTCATTCTGCTGCAAAATGTACATTATTTTATTTCGTTCTCATCATGTGCTGTATTTTGGTCTTTCGCCGCGATTTTGTGCTTTTCATTTCACACAAGTGCTGTGTCGTTGCCATCATGCACTTTGTTTCTGAACCCCACACTAGCCACACTGAACCCCACACTGGCTATGGATTCAGTTAGTGTTTCGATACTTTGTATGGTGAGAGTAGATAATAAAATTCATGAATGAAAAAATTTAATTATTAATGAATGAATGAAAGCACGAAATTGCTCTTCATGCTACGTAACGCGCGGAATGGTAATAGGCATTCAGAATAGGTAATCGTTACGTTGCCGGCGTGCCTGTAATTTCCTGTCCCGCGTTCGTTTCGCCGCCATATAAAGTAGGCATTTTCTGCCTTCCTACTCTGATCGTCTGCGTGCTATGAACTCTACAAAAGACTTTCGGCAACCTCTTTCAAAGCCAGCTTCTAGCAGAACCTTCGACGCGAAATGCATCTGGCGAGTGTTGCGAGCGCTACTCTGAATTGCTTGCGCAGAAAATGGCTAAACTGCCACAACGCACGGCGGGCCTCAAGGTCTCTGTAAGACTGGCGATAAACGTTGCGTGACCCAGCGCGGGCAAAACATAAAAAATGAAAGCTGTCACCGGGAAGTTCTGCAACAGAGCACGCCAGTATGTAATCGCGCTCAAACAACAACCGTTCTATGCGCACGCGAAGACTGCACGAACTGCTGACAACGCGGTAACACAGCGGCCTCGTCATGCACGCCATCGGGGGAAAGTGTACGCGCAGGCTGTTTGCTATGCGCATTTCGGAATACAACCGGAGCTTTAGAGAGGCCCACAGGTAGACCAAACCGCGGTTCACCTGTTCGAAATAGGTAGAACTGAATAGTGAACTTGCATTTTAAGCGGCGTTGCTAGTATATGCATAAAATTGAGCCCCCAAGTTTCATCTATAATCTGGGCGGAACGTGATGCCCATAGAGTTTATTAACCTTGCAAAATTAAAAGGACTTTACTTTGTTGGAACTTCGACACACCAAATATTAAATACTACTAAGCTCCTATTTTATATCGCTTAGGGTCACACGATCCTAATCCCCTAAATATTCATCTTGCGGCTCCGTTCTGATGCTTTGAGAAAATATTGCTTGCATTGTTCAAATTTTTTTTTAATGTAAACAAACCTTTCTACCCATGTACTAGAGGCACTGCTTCGAGAATTATGCACAGCTATTGTCCTAGCCGTCCGAGAATTAGAAGCAGATAAAGCAGAATAAGCATAATCAATATTCCCAAGTCAGCCCTATAATGTGAAGCTATTTTCTCCATAGATCTGCAAAGCAATCACATTCTCTTTTCATGTCCAGAAGCCAGAAGAAATTATGCAACACTTCTGTGATGATAGGATCTACCTTTTGTTACAGCTGTGCCGTAAGAACTCTTCATATATGGTGTACGCGCTGCGCTTAGTTGTATTTTGTTATAATTATCGGGGATAACAAGTATTTTAATAATTACGCTACTTGCTATTTTGAGAACGCATACGTGAGAAGATGATGTTTTGTTCATTACTTTTTACGTGTGCACGAGATATTTTATTCTGCGTTTAGTTTCGTATCTCTGGTTTTTACATTTCTCCGCGCACTATAAAACAGCTTTCGAAAACTACACTATATTTAAACGGCCGAAATATCAAGTTTTATAGCATGAAAACTGCGCAGGCGTTTGTGAGGCAATGAAAAAAGGACCAACAAAGCGACGTGCAAAAGTGCTATAGCATGAGGACAGTCATATATAGTTTTGGTGTTTTCACTTCGTTTTTAGCAGCACACTGTTCTAAAAAGTGACCTATATTTAGAACTAAAAACCGGCCCAAAATAGATGATTAAAGTGCCGTTGCTTTCACTCTCTGGGGAGTACGTGTGGGCCCTGCGGGTTACTTTGACGCCTCCAATACCTGTCGGTAGCAAACGCCACAAGCATGAGGAAAGAAAGGCACAGGAACAACGGAAGAAACTCAGCCTTACGAAGATTTATGATGACATCCCGGCGGGCGGTCGTGAACTGGGTCATGGAGCGCGCCTTGACGAAAAGGTATTGACCCGAACATCGAAAATGGTGGCTGCTTCTGGTTGCACACCCACTAAGAGGTCACGTGCTAGGGACCTGGCGACGAAGCTTTCTTTTTTTTTTTTTTTTTTGGCCGGGGGTTTTTAAAAATATTTTTTTAAAAAATAGGTGGGGGGGGGTGGGGAAAAGGCAGATTTCTGCCGTAACTCGCAACGTCATGAGTGCTGCGGGAAGTAAAATACCTTGGAGATAAAAAAAAAAAAAAGCAAGGCTGCATATACTTTTTTGTGCACTGAGTGAGCAAAGAGAAGCCCCATCAGCTGGGAGGATAGATGTGGTTTGAGGATCCATCCGGTGGAGCTAATTCGTACGTTCTTGAACGAAATGCAGCGAGTACGTAGTCGCGATTGTGAGACAAAAATACACATCTCCCTTAAAACGATTTTCCGTTAATCTTTTTTGGCTGCATAAAATTTCGATTGATCCTAACTCTTGGCATAAACATTCCACAATAATGCTCCGGTTATCGTACACCTTGGTAAAGCCGTTTTCATGTTTGAATGCAAACGTTTCTAACATTCAGCTACTCAGCAGATATTGCTTGTGTCAAAACAAGTCTCACATTGCGTTTGCAATATTTGTGATCATCTCACAAGTGACACAGGGATGCTTTCACTTTCCGAGTCTTGTATAACTGTATTTGTATATAGGCTTCAAGAACAATAATATTACCTTAGTTTGTACGGAAATGAAATTTTGAATTCCGTTGTATTTTTTATGCCAATCGATGACAATTTTGGGAGGCGTGTGTTCAATCAATCAATCAATTAATCAATCAATCAATCAATCAACTTTTAGTTCCAAACAGAACTGCACACAAAGGTATGCTGGTGGGTGTTTTTACATTTTCTATATTCAAAAGTTTGTGTTGAAAGAACGAAGAATCAGAAATAAAAACAAAACAAAGCTACTGATACAGTAGTGTACATACTTATCATAAGAACAAATTACTATTTTATGAAGTCCTCCATGAACCTTTTACTCAGCCCGACACCGAACTTTCTTAGAATTTATCTAACTCTGTAAACTTTTTCTACACCTAATTATTTTGCATAACTTACAAAAGAAATCTTAGTCGCAAATGCACAGCCTCCATTACATTGCGTTCAAACATGACATACTGGGGAATGCTTTATTACAGTGCATTCTGGCGTCGGCACTTGCAGCTCACAGTTATGGCAGATAGTCGGGTCCTATAAGATAGGTCTTTTGCACTTTATGGAAGGCACGGAAATTAAAGAATTACATTTTTAAGGATAGTATTGATGTCGAAGAATTAATGAAAGGCGATCTTTTTGTTTAAGTTACGGGAAAGAATTTTTTTCGCGAGATGTTTTCAAGTGGGTAAGGTGTAAAAATAATAAAATGTGTGAGCCTCCGTCGTGAAGTTGATCTGTGATTACTCATCATCACCCTTCGTTTCATGGAACTTCATACTCATTTTTGAATCATCATCATCAACGGGCTGTGTGACCATACCATACCTCGACGCCATTGTTGGCTGTGTCATTAAAGCTTGATCTCCCAGCTCACAATATATGCAGGCATTCTGAGAAAGATATCAACTTACACAAAACAGTAACCCTTGTACATCGATTTCTCTATGCTGATAATCATAACAAACAAAAGCAACCTTTCTTTACTGCACGTTAGTGGAGTGCAGATGATGGATTCTTGGGTTGCTTTAAAACAAATGTCCTATGTGAGTCTCCAAGCTATGACTATAGTTCGCCAGAATGATGATGCATAGCCAATAAATTGGAGTTGAGGCGTTATTGATATTACTTCTTCTCAATCAGCAGGCCCACCACATTATTAAAGCGATTCTTCGCAATGCAGTTTGCTCAGCAAACACGTCTTAAATTGCCCCTAGAGATCGGATCCCCAACATCCAGTTCGAGTGACTCATATATAACTACGCGGGTTTGTTTACCCAGCTTCTGTATACCCTGCTCTTGAGCCGCTTCGTACAAGGGGCGGCGAGACTGACTTCAGGCTTATTTCTTATGCACTGTCGATGTATGCGCGCAAAGACTTCGTTGCTGGCTGCATGCGTTTCCTAGGACGACCAATATTTGTTATTTGTTTAGTAAAAGGTAATGTCCTTGATCGCTAACTTTAGGACGATAGGTGCTGAAAGATCTCCTGCTTAGCAAAGTGGCAGGCAGGAATTTCATAAGGAAAATAAAACCGCAGTAGACACAGGACGGAGGCTAGAGACAACATAGGGCGGTACTGGCAACTGAAACGTTTATTGAAAAAACAGGGGCTTTTAAAGACAGATGGCACATGTGACCTTACAATCAGGTAAAGTGGGCTGAAACATGAAAACCAAACAAGACCTTGGGCGAACCTTAAACGACAACAATCAGCACGTGGAAGTTGATAAAAGGATGATAACAAGCATAATCTCTAAAAGAGGAAATCATTACAAAATAATCTGAACAATCTACAACAGCACATGAATGAAAAGACAAAGATCTCCGCACTAGATGAGCATGACACGAATCCAAAACAAGAGGTTCAAAATAATTTTTAACGACCGACAACCAGGGGAGAAAGTAGATGCAAACAAACCAAACAGTAAAACAACCACACAAGAAGTCACATGACAAGGAAATCTAGTTCTTTTTGGAGGAGAGCGACAGAAGGTGAGCTAACGCATTCATCTGGATGCGAACGCTGGATGGCAACCGCTTCTACAATCTCTCTTTCAAGTTGTCCCTTCCTTCTTCCTATAATCTCAGTCTGGCTGAGCTGTGGGCGACAGCCCCAACAACTACGGCAGTGAATCGGCAAATTCGAGCCCCCTGCCTCCCCCAAGGAACGCGCGTGTTCTCGTAAACGATCATTTAAGCACCTACCGGTTTGTCCAATATAAACAGACCCACAACTGAGGGGAATCTTGTAAATAACCCCTTTCGCACATGCGACACGCTTGTTCTCTTCTAGGTGTTTTGTGCCACACGTGCCTGATCTGGAAACATTCTTTCCCAACAAATTGCACAATCTGGACAGTTTGCAAGGTGCAGAAAGAACAATATCGACGCCATATTTACCTGAAATCTTTTTAAGATTATCTCAAACCTTATGAATGTAAGGAATGACTTCAAGTTTCTTCGGGCTAGTAGTTTGTAAGGAGACAGGTTGTTTTTCTTTTTCTTTCTTGCGTAGCTTCTTGGCCACCGATTCGGCAGTCGCCCTCAATAGGAAACTCGGGTAACCTGCCTTCTCCAGTCGCTCCACTTGAAG
>JAJIZL010019174.1:91081-110612 GCA_023969395.1 Amblyomma maculatum | reverse complement strand
TTTTGTACTCGCTCTCATTTATTCTGAGGTTTACCTCCTTCCTTGATGAATGCGCCAATGTCTCCTCATCTATGACAGCTTTACAGGTTATTAAATATCTATACCTATCAAGTCCTGGAGCATCAATGGACAAGAAGTGAATGCTGTGACAGATTTTCTGTTCTTGGGCTCCAAGATTACCTCGGAAGTGACTGCAGCCATGAAATTGGGAGACGCCTGCTTCTGGGAAAGAGAGCAATGGTTAGCCTTGACCGCCTAGTAAAGAGCAGAGACATTAGTCTGCCAACCAAGATCCGTATAACTCGTGCTATGGTCTTTCCAGTTGTGATGTATGGATGCGAGAGTTGGTCTGTGAAAAAGGCTGACCGCCGAAGAATTGACGCGTTTGAATTGTGGTGCTGGCGAAGACTCTTGAGAGTTCCTTGGACTGCCAGAGGATCAAATCAGTCGATATTGTCGACCATAAACCCTGACTGCTCATTGGAGGGTCAAATTCTAAAGTTAGAGCTCAGCTACTTTGGTCATCTGATGAGAGAGAGGAGTCGCTGGAGAAAGATTTCATGTTGGGAAAGGTTGAGGGTCGCCGGAGAAGGGGTAGACAGCAAACGCGATGGTTAGATGACATCCTCGAGGCACTGCAGATGAAGTTATGTGATGTTAGGAAGATAGTGAGAGACTGGAAAGCGTGGCGTGACATGGTCCATAGGGTCACGATGAGTCGGACACGACTGAACGACTGAACTGAACTGAAATATCTATACCAGTGGCCAAGTTTCTGCCACGTTGTAATTGTCGCGGTTAATCTCAGTCATCAACGTACCACCCTGAATTGTTTGCTTTCCTGCAGGAAGGCTGCACACTTTTGTAACCAAAAACATTTGTTTACCCAAGAATGACTGCATATACTCTACTCAATTTAAATATTTACTACACAGCTGCAAAAGGACGCCTTCGTGTTATATTTCCAGTTAATTGAAGTTCTAGATGGTGTGCATGTAAGAGCTTTTTAGAAAAATATTTACTTGTTCTAAACATCAGGCAACGAAACACTACAACCGATCTCCAATCATCTTATGAAGAACAGCACAATCACAAAAAACACCCTAGTCAAGAAGAGTGATAAATACAACAGCTCTCTGCGTTAGCGCTGTTTCTCAAAAAATGTCTCCGTAACTATCTTGCCAATACGTTTTGACGGACTTCAAGCAGCTTTTTAGTGAGAACGTAGAAGTTGCTGAGCTATTGCAGAATAGAGCCTCGTTTTTAAGGTAAAGATCGTTGTTGGGGAATGTCCTTACTGGAATGAGGTAATGCTTGTTTTATCTTTTAGATGAAAACATATCACTCTGTCTAAAATTATTTTTTCTAATATGGACTACTTTTGTCTATAGTATTGAAATCTGATAGCTATACTCACCACTGTCACGCGTAATCCCTGCCCCCAAAAGAAAACGTTCACTAAAATAACTACGTTTAAATGTTCCACTCAATGGTGTAAAACGTGCGGAAGCGGGTACACAAATATCGCTGGAAGCGTCCGCCTTGGAGCAAGGCCACGCAGACGAATGCCTTATCATTATCTCCATAAGGACTAAACCATTGGCAAGGCCCCATGCACAAGCTCGGCTCCCCGACTGGAATAGGTTCCCGCAAAGCTACATCAATTCGGTGTCTATCCACGAACAAGGATACCACACGTGGGCACAAGGATTTGTTACACGCCTTCTTTCGGTGGAAACACACATTTCGCTCTCGGGGGCCACTCCGGAGGTGAACAATCACCTTCTGCACCTCTGGTAGGTGCGGAACAGCCTCGTCAGCAGATGGCGCTGCCAAAAACGTATCAGAAAGCTCAATATTCCTATCGCCGAGCTCACCCAGCGAGCGGCAGAGTACATGACCCAACTCGCTGACTCGAACTGGGTAGACCGCTAACACGAAAGCCAGACAAATGTCTAGCCGGAGCACGTGGCACCTTTTCTGCGCCCAAATTGACCCGACTCAATGTCGCGCCGAGACACAAAAACATCTCCAACGGGCTATTCATCGCTTCAATGGAAATACATCAAAATTAGCATGCAAACTGAGCGACAGTATCTTTGCACTAGGCAGGACCCCGAAAGATGAACGTACTGGCATGCAGGTTCAGAGAACGCGGATCTAGATCAACCGTTCCAGCTGTACGACCTGAAGGCGACCCTGGCTAAAATGAAACAAGGAATGGCACCGGGCCGGGACACAGTAACTATGAAACTGCTTGCCAATCTTTCCGACTCCACCTACGAAAACCTCCTTGCTTTCATCAATTCGATTTGGCATGGTGAGGCACCTCAAGCAATTGAATTGAATTTTCATTTTCATTTCAAAAGCCAGCACAGCCATAAACACAGACAACCTCCGCCCCATCTCCCTCCCGTATTTTGCGGGAAAGCTGATGGAGACCACGGTGCGGGAAAGGCTCTCTGGGTTTCTAGAAAATAAAGATGCATTCGCAGACACCATGTTCGGTTTCCGACCGCAGAGGTCCACTCAAGATGTTCTGCTTCAACTCGACCGAGAAATTGTCAAAACTGTCGAATATATCTTCAACGATCAGATAGTACTCGCTTTTAAATTGAAGGAGGCTTTGGACAATGTAAAACATGAAATCATTCTGCGACATCTCTCCCAGCTGAACTGTAGAAACAACGCATTTCAGTATCTCAAGCAATTTCTCTCGGGTCGACAATCTTTCATCCGACTACGAGATGAATAACACGGCCCATATAAACTGGGAACGAGAGGAACTCCACAGTGCCCGATCCTCTCGCCATTACTTTTAAATCTGGCCATGGTGGAACTCAAGGCTCAGCTGGCGAAGGTCGTCGGCATCCAGCACGCGCTGTATGCCGACGACATTATCATCTGGGCCGCCCACGAATGGGTTAAAGACTATGAGGAAAATCTGCAGCCAACAGATTGTATTGGTCAGCGACGTCCCCGCTGACCAGCAAAAAACCGTCCGCCTGGCGGCTGAGGCAGCGAGTAACCAATGTATATTCGCCACTCCGTCGCGGAGATTTCAGCCCCCGTTCCTCAGGCCTGCGTGCCAGGAGCACAAAGCAGGGGGCCTCCTAAATCGGTGGAAATTAGTTTGAATCAATCAATCAATGACGTATATACGATAGATTCCGACATCGACCAAGCTGGAGAGCGGACGTGCAATCGATGGGCTCACTCGACCACGAACGCTCGTGCTCTACCTCGGTCACTGGAGTTCGGATTTCCTGTGGGAATCGGCTCTATTTAGGAAGCACTCACCGTGGATGCTCAAGCTTCCAAGGTGGGTCCAATGTTTCATTTTTGAGGCTTTGA
Organism: Amblyomma maculatum; assembly: GCA_023969395.1. Lineage (NCBI taxonomy): Eukaryota > Metazoa > Arthropoda > Arachnida > Ixodida > Ixodidae > Amblyomma > Amblyomma maculatum. The sequence continues at coordinate 107,258 of JAJIZL010019174.1, read as the reverse complement.
AGAGCTTGGCAAGCCACGGGAGACGCTAGGCCTAGCTAGGCCTAGCAGACAAAATCGACTCCGCAGGTCGAGGCCGCTTTGCAGCTCAACAAAAATGGTGGAAACCATGAGGGAACAGGCACAGACCTTCCGGAGGTGAACGAGCACGGTGAGTGGTTTGTAAGTAAGAGGAAAGGCGGTGCCACTTGAAAACGAGGCACGCTGCGCAATCAAAGTTCAAATGAGGGAACGCGCCGCCTCCAAGCTAGCTGAAAAGCGAATGGCAGCGAAATCAGTTGAAAGGCAATCAGTCAAGATACCCGACGGAATTGATAAAATAATTCTTCGCCCACGAGGAGGAGTCAGCCGTCTACTTAAGTACAACAACATAGAACTTGCCGAGTTGATGGCTCGCATCGTGAACGTAAACATCAGAGAGGCCGCGGAAGGCACCTTATCGGACAACACAAAACAACAATCTATCCTCATCGCAATAGAAAGCGAAGAGCAGAAAAGAAAATACGTCGCACTACGCATCCTCGATTTCGAGGGCCAGAAAATCGAAACCACGTCGTATGTCGCTATGACCGAAGACTGCGGAAAGAAGGTAGTACATAACATCTCCCTTCGCATCACCGAGAAGGAAATAGTGCAAAGGCTCTGCACCATCAAGGCCAACCCGCCCGTGCTAGGAGCCAGGCGCCTGGGTAAGAGCTCAACCACAGTCCTTATTCTGTTTCAAAAAACCAGAGGTTCCGAGGTGGGTGAAGCTCTCACTTACAATGAAAAAATGTCGTTTGCAACGCATGCGGGCGCCTAGGGCATCGCGAATATGTTTGCCCATATCCCAAGAACACTAAGTGCAGTTGATGTGGAGCGGAACGCCCGGACCTAGAACATACTTGCGAAGTGAAATGCCAGCTGTGTGGTAAAGATCATCCGCTCGGCGACAGAAAATGCAGAGAGCTATACAGGACTCCCTATGAGACCTAAAAACGGCAATGGGAATAGCAAATCGCCCGACAGCAGCAGCAGCAGCAGGAACAGCAAAACGAACAGCAGCAAACATCCAGCCCTGCATTAGCCTCTCCGTCGGAGTCGCTCCAAAGACAGACGCGGCGACAACATATTGTGAAGTCATTGAGAATATAGATTAAACACAAAAACTAATGTCACCAGCGGATAAGACACTAAATAATATAGAGGCAACCGCATGGCGGCGACTGCAAACTGGAAGTTTCGTTAACCCTGTATTGACCTTTCACATACTGCCAGGGGAACAGGAAAATGATCTTTGTAAAGCTTGTGGGGAGAGGGGAGGGGTACTCTCGGCCACTTTATATGAGAATGCGTCGACTCCCCTGGAGTTGAGGAAAAGAAATTGGCAGTGGCTTAGCTTGGTTAAGCCTGGTAATGGCGAAAGTAATAGATATGGCTACGCCTAGGTTCAGCTGGTGGTGCAGCTGATTGTGGTGCTTGTGGTTGTGCTTATGGTTATGCAGTGATTCTCTGGCCACGACATATGGTTCAACTATTGTTTATTGCGGGGTGCTACATGGTTATTCTATGTATAACTAGTAGCGAGGCAAGGAGTGCAGTGCCTGCAACGATGTACTTGGTTGTGGGTGAGGTTAAGGCAGAATGTACAACTGCCGCTCCGGCACCGGCTGTAACGGAATTCTTTATATCAGCAGAAATGAAAGCATCCCTGGAGACTGCGTTGGCTCCACCTGCCGCTACACCACCTCCTATAGCATCGAATGTTGCACCCCCGGTGGTAGCTGCGGTAGGAGCGGGAGTTAGGCCGAGGTTGGTAGCTACCGCCTCGAGATTTGACGGCGCGAGTTGTGTCCCTATTTTTGCGGCAGATGGGATGATGTCACTCCGACTGTAGCGCTCCCTCACGGAGGGAGCGGGAGTTAGGCTGCGTCTGGTAGCTACCACCTCATGAGTTGACGGCGCTAGTTGGGGCCCCTGTTTTTGCGCAGCTGCGCTTGGCGGCGCGCCAAAGGTCATGCTAAAGGTAAATCGTAGCTACCGCCTCGCTACGCGAAGGGCTGAAAAGTGAAAGTAGTATTGCTTTCGCAATAATATCAATAACAGAGAGAGCTGGGAAGTCCTGCTGCGGAGCGAAGATCCCGCTCGGCAGCAACAAGCAGTCCGCCTGGGGGCCGAGGCCACTAAGAGAGAACAGCTTTGTTTGCCTTTCGTCGCGGATGCTCCAGCCCCCAACCCGTAGGCCTGCGTGCTGGGGGTGGGAAGATAGGGGCTTCTATTTAAGGTGTACAATAAAAGTTATCCGTCCATCCATCATACATAAGAGAAGCTAACCGCACCGAGCGTTCCATCGTTGTGTCCGTGGGCGGCTTTCATTTGGCACTTCCTCGAACGCCGTACCGCAAAGCATATATAGAAATATACTAAATATACTTAGGTCACTAAATTAGGGTGACATAAAGGATGTGACGTTACCCATCTGCCGTAAGCTAGGGGACCAAGCGGTAACGAGTTTTCTCCAACGCCGCCGGGTGGCGCTTCTTGTCTAACGTGAGTGACAGATGCTGCGCCTTTCATTTCCTGTAAATCAATTATAGAACGCCGGTGAACGTAGACGCGCTCGACATGGTGATCAAGGTGAGGTGTCTGTGTGTGTGTGAGAGAGAGATAAATGGTACTGTTGTGGCTGCAGGAAGAAGGAAAAGAAAAATTTGGAGGACGCTTAAGCTTCGCCTTCAAGAGTGGAACGCGATAGCGTTATTGCACCTCGTTTGCACCGCCCACTTATTCGCTCGTTATGCTCTTGAGTCACACAGACATAGTTTTCATACTCAACACTTCTAAGTGCACTGTACAACTTTTTTATAATCATTTGTTCAAACAAGTGCTTCTCACAATCTACATTATCGCACTGTGTCGTTCACACTACAACGCTCCTCGCTCCCGTGTTCCTCTGCTGGGACGCTTTCCCAGCAGAAGCGCTACGGCGCAGCGATCACGTCAGAGGCGTCCGGCATCAGACGCTGCACCTAGCAATCGCGCTGTGAGCGGAAAGAGGAGCCGCGTCGCCTAAACACCACTGTTCGAGTGACGCACGCTGGATGTTAGAAGGGGAGAGAGCGAGAAAACTTATTAAACGCAAGGGTATTGGGGCATCCTCGCACCGGTACCCGCGCGGCCCGAAGGGGAGAAGCGGGTGAGCGAAGATATTGATCTAAATAAAGGAAAGACGCTTGATTCTACAACCCATGAGGGTGCACGGAGAAACGTCAGGGGCGAGTGGCGCGCCACGTGTCGGGGCAGCGCCGCACATTGTGAGGAGGGGCTCTTCTGTGTTTGCCGCAAGATGGCTCTGAACGTACGCAGAGCGCAGAAGAAATGTAGCGGAAACGTACTTCGCTACTCGTGTAACTGCGACTTCTGTAAGTAACATGCTTATAATTACCGATATACACCGCAGTATAACGTTCTACGGCACGTTTATAAGGCAACACCGACTTCACTAGGACCGCTTTTGTACCGCTTTCAAGCATGGAACTCGTGGCTGAGTGCCATCTTGGAAGTTGCTTTTTATTAACGCGGTAGCGTGAAGGAGCTCGTGTCGCAGAAAAGCCGGTGTCGGTGGCGTTGGCCGTGAGCGATAAATCCCGGCATGCACTTTATAAATAAAAAGCAACTTCCAAGATGGGCTGGGTGGGAATCGAACCAGGGTCTCCGGAGTGTGAGACGGAGACGCTACCACTCAGCCACGAGTTCGATGCTTGAAAGCGGCACAAAAGCGGCACAAAACGCCGGCCGGCCGGCTAGGCCGGCCGCGCGTTTTACTCTTGCTTTGCTGCGTCCCGCGATTTAGGTATCTACGGATCAGCGCTGTAGGCTGCTGGTGCCATTTGGTTTCTCCAGTTCTATAATTCTTAATTCTGTGCTGAAGGTTCCGCGTGCTTTAAGATCATATCAGGTCAACCAGCAGATACGCAGCTGTAGCGGAGTGGCACTCCACTCCGTTCGACGCCTTCCGACTAGTGAGCCTCTTTTGCTGAATTGTAAAATAAACATCGTTCAATGTTCGAAAATTGTGTTCTTATGTCATTAGAAAACAAGCATTCCTGTGAGTGCGTGAAGCAACCGGTGGCTATCAGCCCGGTTTTTCGTTGCGCGAACCTTAGTGGCCCAGAGTGCTTTAATCCCAGAGGATAAGGAAATTTCGGCGCTAGGGGCCTGTGATGAAAAGGTAAATAAAGCTTGCCTTTGGAATCAGCTGTGTTTTGCGCTGATTATTTACATGCAGATGACTATATCCGAATCTTGGCAGCGATTGCGGCCATTTAGGATTTCAATTAAATCAACACAACCGAAGTCCGCAGCTGTTTGTCATTGTTCCCGCACCTAATTAGGTTAATACCACGGCTGCGTGGCTGGCTTCACCGTCATTACACTTAACCGAGAATACCAAATTAAAAAGTAAATCTCGTTTCGCGGCTCACTGTTGTTAGACAGCTCGCTGCCCTTCTCGGCTTCGTCAACAATTACCAATTAGGTACAGCAAACCAAATGAATATGATCGGTAGAATGAAGCTGCAATTGCATTTTTGGATTAATCATTTATAAAGCAGTGTCTGGATTACCGTGCTGCTCACACGGCAACAGCGCGCTCAAGCATCGTCCGAACACAGCACTGCCTCCACATGCCACTCCGGCCGCGCCTTCCGCGAGCTGTCCGTGGATCCCTTGCGCTAGCGTCAAGAAAGCGTGCCTAAATTTATTGCTGGTTTAAATAATAAGCGCAGAGATAATGGAATGTCAAAACTTAACCCTTATTGAGGCTCGCTGACCCGTACCGAGATGCTGGTAGGACAACTGCGATACAAGCAAGTTCCTCTTCACAGCTGTGTAGCGGCAGTCGCTGGTGCCGTCGCTGCTCATCCGATCCTCTTGTACGTATACATAGTTCAACTTCTGTGGCGGCACCATGATATATGATATCTTAATTTCATTGTGAGACAAAGCGATTTGCAGTAGGCAGTTCTATGAATAGCCTGTTTACTACAGCGCTGCTCAATTTCCAAGCATCGTCTGTAGTGCCGCTGATGCGAAGCAAAATATGGGCCTAGCGACTACCAGGGAGTGAGTGCGCCTGTCCAGAGCGCTCGTCCGCCATGCTCGCTGCCTGCACCGTTCCGGTAAGCTCGTTTCATCCGGCGCTGCAGGCGCTTCGAACATGTCTGATTTCCTGATGCGGTAGAAGCCGGACAATTTTTGGCGTTACGCTGAACAGCGCACCGCGCAAACTAGCTGCAAAGATATATAGGACGGGCAGCGGCAGCTGCAGTACGCGTGCGTTTGTTGTTGCGCCGTTGGACGATACTCGAAGGTTGTATAAATGCGCTGTCGACTATGATTGCATTATATACAATGACTATTCCTTTTGTTGCTACTGAGACGAGCTTTCTTTCGCAGCGTCGTTTTTTTTTTTACCTGCTGGTTGCTTGAACGTGTACGGTAAGCGTTGGAGGTGTTTTACATTGTTCGAATAATCAATAACATTTTAGATCGAGCTCTGAAGTCCCCTGAAGCGACGCGCACGCAGCAACACCGCCAGCGCCGGCCTCGCATACCCAACGTGACGAGCGTTTGCTTGGAGGGCGGTCCCGCTGGTGCTCGTTTTCTGGTGAAAACAGGCGTTTGCGCTCCTTTCTGCTTTTTTAAATGTACTATAGTCTTGTTCAACGGACAAAAGGACTATAAAATTCCGCATATAGCTCATTGTTTGTGAAATGTTTCAGCTTCCCTTTAGGAGGCATCTAAGATACCCTCTAATTTTTTTTCGGTACGGCTTCTGCGACGCGCCGCATACCGTCACCACTGCACACGCACAAAATTTCTTGACGTACATAATTTTGGTTTGGTCGCCGATGGCGTCTCTGGGCAGCATCTGAAATCTGGCTAGTATCTTGGGCTAAGTAATGGGTGGGTGTCATGCCCGAGGAATGCAGCGAAGCCCATTGACGAACCAATTGAGCGGTACTTCCTGTCGTCCGGCATGCGATGCGACTGCTTGAGAGACGATGGAAAACGTAATGTGTCGAAACATTCGTATAAATAGGATGTAAGGCATGAAAAAAAACAAAGACCAGTGCACCCAAAATCAGGAGTTAGTTTTATGCTACTATTCTAAAACTGAGGGCCCCTTTTTACTGAAATTTGAAGTAACCAGAACATCTGCCTTAGTGAAGTGTGCTTAGCTCATTTGTTTTTCGGCCATCATCTGGGCCCACCCACATAGAGGGCTGGGCAAGTAGTTAAGACTTTCTTTGGACTCCGGCCAGGTTAATAATTGCGGCCCATGCAGTGCTCTAATTAGCAGTGTAAATGAAAGAAACTGTGCAGTCACTAATAGCTGTGTACTTCTATCCCACTTCATATGTTCTCCATCCCACTTTTTCAGCTTCCCTTTAGGAGACATCTAAGATACCCTCTAATTTTTTTCGGTACGGCTTCTGCGACGCGCCGCATACCGTCACCACTGGACACGTACATAATTTTGGTTTGGTCGCCGATGGCGTCTCTGGGCAGCATCTGAAACCTGGCGAGTACCTTGGGCTAAGTGATGGGTGGGTGTCATGCCCGAGGAATGCAGCGAAGCCCATTGACGAACAAATTCAGCGGTACCTCCTGTCGTCCGGCATGCGATGCGATCGCCAGTTGAGCAAGGGCGACTGCTTGAGAGACGATGGGAAACGTAATGTGTCGAAGCATTCGTATAAATAGGATGTACGGCATGAAAAAAACAGAGACCAGTGCACCCAAATTCAGGAGTTAGTTTTATGTTACTATTCTAAAACTGAGGGCCCTTTTTTACTGAAATTGGAAGTAACCAGAACATCTGCATTAGTGAAGTGTGCTTAGCTCATTTGTTTTTCGGCCTTCATCTGGGCCCACCCACATAGAGGGCTGGGCAAGTAGTTAAGACTTTCTTTGGACTCCGCCCAGGTTAATAATTGCGGTCCATGCAGTTCTCTAATTAGCAGTGTAAATGAAAGAAACTGTGCAGTCACTAATAGCTGTGTACTTCTATCCCACTTCATATGTACTCCATCCCACTTTTGCAAAGTCCCTACGGGACTGCAGAATGTACAAATAAACAAAAATGCCAAGTTGAAGTGACTGAACCATGCCATGCTTTTGTACATTATGTTACTCTATTAAACTAGCATCTGATAACCCTCAGATGCCCTGCTATGACTACTCCTTGTAGCAGAAGCAGCGACAAGATATGTGAGAAAAGAAAGTTTAGCAATTCTTCTGCAGCCACATATCTGACAGTTTCTGAAACAGCCTTCTGGCTCTTCTCAGTCAGCATGGGACACTAAATGTCCATCAAATAATGCAGTAACACACGTAAACCATCAAATTTCAATGCATTACGAGCAAATGGCGATTTAACGCAATGTGGGCAGTTCAATGCTGCATCGAAATTTAATGAACACTCACAAAGACAACTAACTTGATGGTGCAAGCGAACAGCCATCAAGATCTCTAGGTTCTGGCTTTGTTAACGGTCTTGCAGCCACTCAAGTTTGCAAAACAAAAGCAGACCAAGGAAACAATACTCGACACGTAGAAACAAGCTTCAAATAGTGGCAGGTTACTGACAGAAAAGTTTCTTCCAAGTTTTTGTTTTAAGTGAAAGCTTAGCTACACTCTATAGCTTTTCGCCATGTGCACGTTTGTCCCCACAAACATTGCTCTGGCAGGTGCTCTGACAGCTGACTCCTCTCGTTGCTTTTGTTTCGCTGTCCGCTTTGTCGCGCGTTGAAACGGCTCAGAGCATTCACCCGATTGGCCTAGTTGCTCGAAAAGGTGAATGTCGTCGGGATGAAGTCAGGGTGCCGCGGTGACATGGAGGGTTTTGCTGCTCATTAATAAAAACTTTTGTTACAGCTTGCACAAATATTTCACCTCATTATCTAGTTCGTACCTGTTACAAAGTGGTTTCCGCACAGTCGTGATGCGCTCGACGGCTCTCAAGGGCGCCCTTGATCGCCCAGCCGGCGAACAATTCTTATCCAAGCTTCGAGTCAGAGGGCCTCGTGAATTGCTTGGAAAGCGAACAAAGCCTAGACCGCTTCCCTTTAAGCGTTTGTATCGCAAAACACTACAAAAGTAGTCGGTGTCGTCAGGAGCATCGCACTATCCAACAACGACCACCAAAGCAACCACTGAAGTGCAGGCGCCGCGGGCAGCCGCCGGTTTGTTTACCTCACCAGTCCGCTTCGCGACCATGCCGCTAGGGGATGGGCGCATGCGCAGTCGCGTCCCGCAAAAGGCAATTACGCAGACGGGATGTTCTCCTCAGAAATGGGCTTGCTCCGTGGGTGAGGCGTTCGAGAAAGCGGCAAGTGAAAAGCGCCGCATGGTACCCTACATCAGACGTCCGGCGAGTTCAGGTTCGTCTAGGCATGAATCGTCTGGTGACGTCATGACCAGTCGTGACGGTACATGGGGCGCCCCTTGTCGAACACAACCAGCATTTTATTAAACGCATCGAAGTTCACTGCCGCACTGTAATCTGTTTGCAGGAAAGGAAAAGCGCAGTTTCTGCCACTCGTGGAATCTCGCTAGCGTATTGCCACGGCCGCTCGATGGAAGCGCACTAGGGGCGGCCTGCTACGTCGCCCGAAACCGGCGTGAGGCGCCTATTTCCAGTAGCCACCGCCGCGGCGCCACCGTTCGGGGACAGCCGCGCGCGGAGAGCTTCGCCTGGCTGCGCTTTGAGAGAGGCGTCGGCGTGGTAGAAGCCTTTTATTTTAATGACATAAGAGCTCCGCTTCACACAATTTGGCAACAAGAATTAGTATATACTGTCATGTCCAGTGTGACCATGTCAGCACTTAGCGCTTGCTCGGCAAGGATGTATACTGGAGTGTACCCGAGAAACGTATAGTGACGGTGGTTCAAGGCCACTCGATTGGAGAGCTCGCATTACCGTGATGTTGCATTCGGATCCAGTTGTTCGTCACATCAAAATGTGACCAAGCTGTGAACAATTCGAAGCTGTTCGGCTGCCATGGTAGCCTAATGCATAACCACTTAACTATGTCGTGAATTCCGTGTGTCATTTTCATAACATTTACCCATCCCTGCATACAGCTTTTATACACAAATTGATGTCAACCTGTTTTAAGCTGCCAGCGCTATCCAATAAAAATGTACTACTATGAGCAACCACTGTGAAAATGCGACATGTAATCAACCTTTCTATCTCACTGTGACAAATGTTACGGTGGAAATATGAAGATGTTTATTAGGTTAAATCTAGATGATAACCTGGGATCTTTGACTCAATTGGAGACCTTAAACTTTGTACGCCAGAACGCTATCCGTCATGGCTTCCCGCATTTTGCATGACCGGACAAAGTAAGCGTGCTTGATAGAGTCAGTCTGCCTCAAGGTGCTATATATGCACCGAACGTTTTTATTACTATTTTTATTGGCTGCTCGCAAACATATGCAACTTTGCTGGTTCGTGATTTTAAATGGAAGAACGCGCATCGAGTGTTGCTGTTGTGAAACTCTTGGCTGCGATCACAAGAATGTTCACGCGTCAGAGCGCAACTAGCCGAGATTCAGCGAGCAGCCGAGTACGCTTATTTATTGCCCACACAAAAGAAGGAAGAAAATTACCAATCGCAGACGAAAACCTTTCTTGAGAGAGGTTTATGCCATAGCCATAAACATCGCTCCACTATTGAGTTGACATTTCCAGCCCAGCTCGCTATCAGTGGGGGCAGCAACTTAACGATATCTTGCATAGCGCCTTAGCATGGGCACGATCATTGTTTTTGTAGATTAGCTGCAGGTACTGTGTACAGTGAGAAAACAATGACGAAACCAAAAGGTTACACAGCTTGCTACTTCGCTGGACCTCTTCAGACTTCATCATCCTGTTAATGAAGGTGCTCGTAAGCTGACAAAGCTTGATTACTTCCTTTGCGGGGTACATCAAGCCTCCATTGTCTTTGGTTTTCATTAACCTGTAACTCGTCCAGTTGACTCATATTTCCTGCAAAAGGCTCTTGCTCGGCTGACATGTCGCCTCAAAACCATTACCAAATATCGCATAAATTAAGCAACAACCTGGTAGGGATAAGCAAAACTTGGGGTTCTTAACTCTCCTTGAGGAGCCTCGTTAGAGCGCCCGCACTTTGCTGCCTCTGTCACATATCATTAGAATGCAGCCTTAAGCCACCGCATTATATGAAATAGCACCCTACACATAAGTATGTAAAGCACCTCTTTACCGAAGGTGTAGAACGTGCCCCATAGGAGTATAGTGTGCCTGACTTGGGATCTTAGGGTCCCGCTTTCAATAATTCCCATTTCACCCTTACATCTTATTGACTCTCTCTGGTTTGGCAGCTTCTGCCACATTGAACATGTCAAGTGTTCTCATTGCGCCAATGGTGTTTGGCCATATCACCAACTAAAGTGCCTCTTACCAGAGAGGTTTTTTTCCGACTTTCCGCCGACAGACCGGGCGCCGGATTTTCTGTGGAACGTGGCTTTTCATTTTATCGCATCGGCTCAAACAGTCTCAACAGTATAAACGAACGTTGTATGCACAGGCTCCTTTACTTAAAAGGCCACTCCGACTAGCGCGGCAAAATTTAGAACAAATTGCATGCTTATATAAAAAAAGCCCCTCGTAGCTTTTTCTGATATGTCCTCGCAACATCACCTGCGAGAAAAGCTTCTGGTACTACCTCATCTTGTTCATCTGCTTCACAACCCATCGTTAAAAATCCTAGTTCACTGGCCAGCTCCCTGGTAACTAAATAGGTTAAACAACGTGGCGGGAACACAGGAAAAGAGGACGGCACAACTAGCGCGGTTGTGCCGTCTTCTTCTCCTGTGTTCCCGTCACGTTGTTTGCGCGGTTAACCTATAATTAATCACCAACAAGTCCAATCTGCTGTCCCTTGTAGCAAATTAAATGGCAGCTGATAGGGCATTATGCTTCGGCATCTGGACTTTTTAACCTCAGCGCCGCATTCATTTCAGAGGAAGCGAGTGCATTTCCACTCCTCGCTGCTGTCTTTGCCTGAAGCGAGCTCAGCAAATAAAATTAGAGGGTCTCTTAGATGTCTTTTAAGCGGCGGACGGCGAAAGCTCACCCTTCTCCTATAATTTGCCTCTCATCGTTTGCCACAGTTCGTAATTTCAAGTCGTCGTTTGATATATTGGTCGTTCCTAAGTCATGATGAGTCTGCCTGCGTAGTCATTGCAGCCCTTATCACTCATAACTAAGCAGGTTACTCATTTAGAATCAGCAGTGGTCATTACATGTCATCGTTTCACATATTGGTCATTTCGTAGTCATTAACAGTAATGATGAGTCATGCCTAGCTATTATAGTCATTACCACACATCGCTAAGCACTTTTACTCATTTATAATCAATTGCGGTTATTACATGTTGTAGTTTGATATACTCGTCATTACAAATCATTTTAGTCATTATTAACCCTTATTAGTCATTAGCATTAGTCATTACCTCTATCAATGTCTATTTATAACTTTTATTGATTACCTATCACCATCAATCGTCTTCATTCTTAATCTTCCTCCTTGCACGTCCGCTTTTGCGACTGGCACACCAGTGCACAGATGCGACGCACAGATAACAGGCAAAGCTTCTGCGCATAGATTTTCGCTTCATGAGCCTAGAACGGCTTTCGTCTTAAAAAACAAACGCATCCAGTCTCAACGTTAACGTGCTTGCACACGCGCACACAAAAACGGTTGCGTCTACCACGCAGACGCGAGGCGAATGCGCCCAGAAGGGAAGCAAACCACGCTCTCAGAGCCGGCGACCCCGGCGGCGACGTGTCCCCGAACAGTGGCGCCCTCAGCAGAAATAGCGGGCGCAACTGTAAACTCCCCAAGGACGCGCTTGCCCATTGACGGCGGGGCGACGCAGCAGGCCGCACCCAGTTCGCTTCCATTGAGCGGGCGTGGTATTGCCATTCCCTGAAAACTGCAGCAACGGAAGTGCCGGGTGTCGTTAACAAAAAAATGAAACACAAAAAAGGAAGTGAATAAAGCTATATGTCTTTTTTAGTATGCATTGCAGTGCATAAACTAAAATGCATACACAATAAAATAGTTTGCATGATTAAATTTGCTTGCAGTAGTCCTATGATCAAACCAGTTGCATCCGTCGCGCCATCTTTAGTACGTTCAGTGAAAACGATAAGTGCGCATTTAAAGGCCGTATTTTCCGTCGCTTCTGTGGCGCAAAGAAGAGAAAATGTTGGATCAACTGTACTGAAAGGGATGCAACTTTGTTCAACTGTTGAACTCGCTAGATTGTTAACGGTCACCTCTCAAAGCAAAGCCTGTGCCATTTCGATCATCCGTGGAGCAGGGCTGTCCTATGTCACCGCTACTCTTTGCCCTCTACCTAGAGCCACTTTGTTTGAGTGTACTGCAAAACCCCGCCATCCGTGGTTATGTTGTCTTCAGTAATGAAGTCAAAATGCTTGCGTACGCCGACGATGTGGCGTTTTTCTGCACAGACAAACCCAGCATTGACAAAATTATAACCACTATTGAGCAGTTTGGCATTTTATCAGGTGCTCAAATGAATAAGTCTAAAAGTTCTGGTCTGTGGCTCAGTTCATGGGTAGCAATGCCGACTCATTATGTTGGGATTGAATGGTCTCGTGTTCCCCCTAAATACGTTGGAGCTCCCCTTCATGCATTCAAGTTTAGTGGGCGTTACTGGAAAGAGCGGGTCACGGCACTCAAAAGCTATGCTCAGACTTTTGTTCCGCACCGCCTATCACTTTTGGTCGAGCAGAGGCATGTAACATGTTTCTAGCTACTAAACTTTATTATGTTTTACAGGTACTTCATTGAGCGAGAAATTACATCCACAGTTTTCACCGAAGGTTTGCGACGTTCATATGGTCGTCCAGTTTTGAGCCTATGCGGCGCGTTAACTTACTCAGGCCTGTTTCTGCTGGTGGACTAGGTTTGACACATCTCTATGTCAGACAGTTAGTTGCTCGTTTCTTCTTTTTCCGTAATAGCTCCCATCCAATTACCAGAACATCCCTGCAAACTAACCTAGTGAACCTTCTTGCAAACTTAGTGGTCTCTTCCAATTTTACCGATCGGCCCTTATTATTTAGTTTTATGAAAGAAGTTTATGGTTCAGTGCGTTTTCTGGCAGTTCGCTTCTCTTATGAATACTTATTCTCTGTTTCACGGAAAAAATGTATACCAAGATTTGATATCTATGTGGTTCCCGCTTCCCTTATATCGTGCACTCTATTTTATAATAAGGGGCATGACGGGTTAAAAAGGGCGCGCAAAATGTCGATCTCGCCTTCTACTAAAACGTTTTTCTTTAAACTTCATGCCCAGGTTTTGTCTGTTAAAGTGTGGCTTCAGAAAAAAAATATTTTCGTTTCTTCTGTTATTTGCCGGTTATGTGATACACCTGAAACCATCGAACACTGTTTTATTGCCTGCAAAGATGCAATATTATTTTGGGACGTTCTGCAAGAACATTGAAAAAAGACTTTATTTTGAATTCCCACAGTGTGCGTTACTTGATAACCACCGAAAGTGACCACGAAACCTCTGACGTGATTTTCCTGCTTGGACTGCACAGCGTGTGGAAAATGCGTATGTTGGACCGGAATGCTAAACCTCTAGTCTCCCTCACTACTCATTTCGGCCAGATGGTACGCCAGCTTAGAGACGCTAACGAAGATAGTGACTATCAACCGGACTGGCTGCCATTGTTGATGTGTTGTCTTTCCTTGCCACCGTTTTAGTGAAGTTGTGCTAAGTCGTATTCTAGTTGTGGGATGTTGTGCTGTATGTTCCAATTGTACTTTTTGCCTACAGGCTGATTACTCTGTAATAAATTTTTATAACTCTACGCTGAATTTAAAAGCATGTAATAAATACTATGCTGAAAAAAAAAGCTTCTGTGGCGCAATGGATCCACACAACACCACGTACCTCATTGCAAGTTATGTGTTCGATTCCTGTAGGTACAGTTTTTTATTTTTTTTTAATTCCGAACATTTTAATAAATTACTACCATATTTCCTGGGGTACGTTCCCCTTTACTTTACATAATACCAAGTTTTGTTTCCTAAAAGCAGGAAAACCAGCCGCGAACGCAGCCAGGATGCGACGGTATGGCAACGGCGATACTGTACAATTACCTTCATCGTAATCAATTCATGTCTTCAGTGAGTGTATGTAACCTTTAGGTTGCGTTAGCAACAATCGCCTTTTAACATGCTTTAAACTCTTTTTACAGACTTACGCCGCGACGATTTTTCAAGGTAACTTTTTCAACGTCGCAAAGATGGCGCTACGGACGCCACCGACGCATTAAGCTCTTTACAGTAAGTAATTTTAGTTCATAAAACTATTTTATTAATATTGCACTTCAGTTTCCGTACTGCGCTTCATGCTGGAACAAAACGTAAGGCTGCGTTTTATTTTTCAGTGACGCACCCGGCACTTGCGCTGCTGCAGTTTTCGAAGAACGGCAATACGCATCTCGCTATCCTCACAGTAGGCAAGGGTAATTATGAAGGGCGTTTCACGATCGAAACAACTCTCTCTGGCAGTGGCGCAGTTGATAAAGCGCTGGGTGAGGGATCCAAGGGATGGAGGTTCGATTCCCAGTGACGACAAGGTTTATTATATTATTTTTAACTCTCACTCTCGAAAGCGTGACAACTCTGCTGACAACCTTTTTTCGACAACAATGAGGCAATAAGGGCTTTCGCCTTAAAACAGATACCAAATCAAAACTGATTTGCAGAGCAAAATGAATACGTGTGAGACTTACCTATCTCTCGAGAAGTCGATGAAATGTCCAGTTACCGCGAAATAGCTCTTTACATAAGACCTCAAGCAGCTGCTTGATAGCATCTCGTCTTGCAGGTACCGCTTATTGAGAAGCCTTCATTTGAAAGCCCATGATTTCTACGTGTAAGCTTGAAAGGAGGAGAGGACGCCTCGCGTAAACGCAGTCAGTACGAATATATACACGCAGTCTAAGGTGCGAGAACACGCCCTTCAATGTGCGCCAGCTTGCACAAAGCTTGTTTATTTACTCTGTGTATTCCTGTGCGCGAAGTTTTACAGATTCTAATGAAATAGGTAAAAAACCTTTCGACATCAGTGTACTCAATGGAGATTCTGCGAATGGAAAGCGGTGCTTTTCCCTCAGTATTTATTGAATCTCTACGTATTTATTCTTGATAACTGCTACGCTCATTTCTGCGTCTTCTGCACTTGCATACAGAGCGTACCCACTATGTAAGGAGTAAACGCATAAAATATTTCAATAAACCCAAATTATATTTAAAACACCACAGCCTCTAGCTATCAAACGAACGGATTTTGCTTTACTCTGTTGCTTCCGAATCTACCATAATTTTTAAGCGTATTCAATCTTTCGTATAGCAGCTGGCCGATGTATACGCCTTAACGCTATTGTCGCATGGAGAAGTTCGTGCATGAAAACCAATCGTATAGAGGCACTCTTATATATTCCGCCACTTCCCCAAATATCTTTACTACACTCCAATAAGTTATCGCCAGCTGAGCAATAATGCTAGTGTGAGCTTTCCTTTATATAGACCCTACTCTCATTATAACATTAACCGCGATACCTGTTCTCTTAGAGGCGTCACCATCAGACTTATGCACGAACTGCACGGTTTAGCCTCTCTCATATCCCTACAAATAACCTGTTCCTGTGCCCGCTGTATCTGCCTGATCCACGAAAGCGTCCCAATCTCATGCGCCTACCTTTATTTTCAAGTGACTTGTAGTATATCGATATCTGTGGACAGCATAACATGAAGCTACAAACAAAATTACATATATTGTTTTCGTTGTTTCCCGCTTGCTTTTTAAACGTAAACTGTTACTGACACAGTATATTTTGTGGTTTATTTTCTTTGTGTCAATACTGCACCAACGCTTGCTACATCTCTCATGTGATACCGCATATTTGCCAATGCAAAAATGAATTATTAAGCAAGAAACTAAGTATTAAATAATCTTTCTTAGAGCGTGAACGTTCGGAACTTAGCAATATATTAAAAATCTCAGGAGGCAGACAATTTGATTTCAATTGATCTGTAATGTTTCACGTC
>JAJIZL010019174.1:56888-81081 GCA_023969395.1 Amblyomma maculatum | reverse complement strand
ATCTCCTTGCAACATCGGACTTTCCGGTCGCTTCCCGACACATCCACAACTGAGCGTCCTTTTGGCTTTAGCCCAGCCGCTTCATTCGTCCTGGAGCTACTAGGAATCGCCCTTTGTTCATCCCCAGTAACATATGGGACGCCTTCCAACCTGGGGGGCTCATCTTCCGGCGCCATATCATTAATGGTATTGTGACTGGCCATAGGGTTTTCTTGGCAGGAAATACTGGAGTGGGTTGCCATTACCTTCTCCAGTGAATCACATTTTGTCAGAACTCTCTGCCGTGACCTGTCTATCTTGGGTGGCCCTACACAGCAGAGCTCACGACTTCATCGAGTTTCATCGAGGAGCACATAGATAACCTTGCATCAGTACTTAGACGCATTAAAGAGGCAGGACTCAAGTTGAACAGGCGACCCCCAGACCGCTATGGACACTAAGTGCAGAAGGACTCGTTGTTCTGCAGTGAACATGAATTTGTCACTCTCCGCACGAATGTTGTTGAGTTTGAAAGATGTGGACATTATTGAAGTGTATCTTGCTTTGTTTGTTTGTTTGTTTTGTTTTCTATATACTTTTGTATTAAGTGCTAGGACAAGCACGTTGTCGTTATTGTAAATATAATTCGGTAAACGAGCACTAACGTACTACCACTACTAAATTACTAACCAATGTAGCCGTTTTTATAAGGAAGGGAATATGTTGTATATTTGGTTTCGGTTCGAGTTTGTGATCACCGGCCGCCAGAGGCACCAGTGTCGCTCTGTGTATATAAGTGACTGCATGTTGAAATAAAGGGGATTTTCTTGGTTGCTTGGCAGTCCGTGTACCTCTGCGGCACACGCCGCTACAACAACACCCTTCCGAGATTCTATGACAGGGCCTTTTGCCGGTTCCTACAATCAACCCTCAAATAGCGGGTAAAATCACATTGTTTCCCGAAGCTACAACTTGAACTTTCAATTTGAATTAGAGCGCCCTTCTAAACTATGGTTCGAGTACATTTACGTGGTCGAGCACCAGAAAAGACTCTGCGTTGAGTTTCGAACCTGTAATCCTGGCCTTTAACATTGCTCAGTACACAGACAAAAGGCATTTCGCCTCCGTTGTAAATCTGTTGCCTTGTTTTGAGTTAAACTCTTCTGCTCGAGATCCAAGTCGAGCACCTTAACCTCTCAGTCACTGCATTAATTTACGAGTTTTTAAAAAGCGTTGCCGGAAAAAAAAGTCATATTTGAATACAGACAGATTTTTTTCTTTTATCACAAAATACAAGCAAAATGTTTTTATTCTAGCGCCTCTGTTTAGATTCTACAATAATCAGATGTTTGCAAGCTATTCAGATTGCCACTTTAGAAGGCAGCTAAAATCAAACAGCATCTGCCATAGCCGCTACCACATTCTTTCAGGTCTTTCGGTGTTAGGTCGGATAAGCTTCTAAACAAACACTGCGAGTGGTAATTTCATTTCTAATGCAGAAAATGTTCTAGCAGCATAGAAGAAAGGCAGTAGAAATACGGCTAAATTGGTTTCAGTATGGGAAATAATTATCTCTCTACAGTACCATTTGTTATACTCCACCATGATCTATTTGAAAGTGATGTGTTGGTGGTTCCCCTGTACCCCTGAAAAAGACTATTCAAATTTGAGGAAGCACCCTTAGCCAGTTCAACACATCATTCTGGTGATAAATAGCATAACATGGGTTGCTCACCATAGTTTTCCCGCGCCTTTCCTCTTGTCCACCGGGCCAGCTCTAGGTTTGATCAGAAATATGGAGCTCAGCCGCCGCATCCGTTAAAGAGGCTAGGACATAGTTCTATAGGGTTCCCTAAGTTAGCTTCAGCATTTAAACATATAGTTCCATCATGCCGCTACCCAATACCACTAAATGCAACTGCTTAAGCATGCAATATATTTTCGTATTAGTAACACTACGTTATCTGTATCATTTGAAGCGAATGATGACGTTCGTCAGAGTAACGCACAGTATCACTGTTTGGAACGGAATTATCCCGTTGAAGTTTTGCGCTCCCCGTCACAACATACGGTGTATGGCATGGTGTTGCACAGCCTATTAAACAGAATTCGTTGTTCTCAGGGCTTACATGTACTCTAAAGAATGTCAAATAACATTTTAACGCATTACCTCCACTGCCTGGACAGACATCGCAGAGCCCATTGGATTAGTTGCTTTTGCCGGCAATGAAATGTAGCTTCTGTGACCATGATTTTATCCGCAAGCTTAGGTTTAGCTGGCGTACGCTATAGCCAACGTACCAGCACGTCAATTCCGAGGGACACTTTGGGGATTCTCAAAGGGAACAAAGTCAAAAACAATTGCACGCGATGCCTATCTTTAGGTCGCCGATAAGACCACGAAGCACAATTTCAGGCACAGACAGTGAGTTTGTGACCTCAGCGATAATACCTAATTGTTGTCGAAGTTGTGGTAGCCGCATGTTCACAAGATTCGCAATTTGAAACAAACCAAGGTACTATAGCGAGCAAGAGTGGTATACTCCACGTGGAGGGTTCCAGAGCAACGAAACCTGCTTCGCATTGCCATCTACAAGCGGCATTAGGGATTGGGACTGCCAATGGGAGCCCTCTATTACCTGCAGTCGTGTCGCTTCGCTCATTTCAAAGTTTGATGTTTCAGCTTGCCTCAATGCTGAGCGGCGCCATGGCGATATGATCGCCTTCTTTTCATTTTGTGCCTTTTTTTTCATGCGCGTTCGAGGCATGGCATGACAGCCGGAGTGCACATCGGCATGACTCGATAAAATGCCCACGACCACGTGGCCAACATATCGCGGAAGCTTCGCCTTTTTAGAATGGTATTCCCGGCAATGGACCACGAGTGTCACGATTACTATCTCACCGCGTCCTAAAGACTGGACTATTTTAACATTTATAATTGTGTAACGGTTTCTCTGCAGTGTTAGCTTTCGCACTTGGTTAAAAATGTACCGATGGTACCAGTAAACGAGAAAAGGCCTACGATTGAGCTCAGTATGCAAGATATGTCACGACGAATGATCTGTTGTCTAACTGATAGAAGTAATAAAACTGTCAGCCGAATTATCAGGGCATAGAGGTATGAATCAAAAAAGCTACATGACGCCTAGATTAGCAGTCGGCTAAGATCGAGCAACATGGAGATGGATACCTGATTGTCGCAGATGTGGTGGCATGTCCATTCATTATTGCCAAATATACGTCAGGCGCTAGATCTTAAAATCTGGTGCTGCACAGTTCGACGAAGACTGAGCGAGGCAGGACTCAGTAGCTACGTGGCGGCGCAGGAGCCATATTTGCCATGCTTGCAAAGCACCAACGATTAGAGTTTGCGCATGCTGTGCACAAATGAACATTGGGCGACTGGAATGAAGTCATGTTCAGGAATCAGTGCACTTTCTCTACCAAGTTAGACCAGAAGCAGCATTTAACGCATCCCGTAAGCTTCAAGTATGCAAGGAATTTTTCGCGCTTTTTAATTGGATGATGACGCCAGAAGTGGTCGAAACCGAAAAAAATCACTTTATTGTGCAAGTTTTCTTCTTTAAATTATGTACTATAGGTCGAATCTGCCGTCTATATGTCAGAGTTTTATTATATGAGAATATTTTCATGAATTACATACCTATAAACCAGTTTTCTGCAGAGAGGTAGATTACATCAAGCGGGTTTGCAATACTTCTGGGTAAAGTTAAATTAACATGTTTTGGCGTTATTCTATCACAATCGCCTGGCCCCCTAATATTTAACGGCACACCAGAAGAACACATCCATTCGAGAGGTGCTTGTGCTCCACAAGTAATGCTACTACAGAAATTGTGCTGCGACCCCAAAAACCAAATTCCCGAATCGCACAGCTAAGGTATGCTTAGCCTTAAGGCTTTGAACTTCAGTAAAGTCTTAAATATCTTGTTTTCTGGAATATTCAATGTATTTCCTAAAAAGGCACTTTCCTCGTCGATGTCATGTTGTGATTTTTAAGCTTGTTGATCGCTCAAGCGGATATTTTCATCTAATGTTCAGGGAAGAATAAAGGCCGGAACCATAATTAACTAAGAAGAAGATGGGGAACCCGGACATTTTGAAAGCTCTTGTATAGCATTAATAAATTCTGCTGTCTGCCCAGATTTAGAATTACAGCGTCGAATATTTAGCGCCAGAAAATACCTGCATGCTTCCAGAACGTAATCATTCTTAGACACAAGTAGCACGGTAAAGTTAATAATTTTCGCTGAGGTTATTTTCACCACGGGGAAATTTATTCAGCTTAAACACACTTGCTCCTTTCACAACTACGTTCGACATGCACTTTCAAACATTAAGGAATTATTTATTATCTCACTATGCAATATAAAAATGTTTAATTTTTATGTTTTTGATTATTTTAACAGGTATTTGCCACCGTGAATAGGCGACATCCTCTCCAGCGTGAGCTGGGCCGTGATCCTATGGGGCGCAATAACAAAAAACGGATGGGCCCACTCGTAAGGTTGAGGAAAGCTTTTTGGCTGAAGTATACTGCGCGATAATGCGTGATACGCTTCTCTTATACATGCTCGATGGACCATTCCAAGATGGTGTGTTTTTGCTGCAGCATACCGGTTCCCTGTGCACACAGCGCGCTCAGTTTTCAAACATCTCAAGCAACTGAGCATGCATTAGGATGCTGGAAATGCCAGAGGCTAGCTAAGCCTTGCCACGGACTTCGATTTTGTTACCATGGCAACGGCACCGCCGCCGCCACGTGCCACCGATGAATTTCCTGGAGAAACACGTGCCCAGGTTGCCGTAGCACGCGCTCATGCCTCCGACGTCTGCAAAGCAAGCGCCTATACCTCTGAAGATTTCTATGCATCTGAAAGGATTACGCCAAAGTGGAAACGAAAACAAACGATTCCGGCTACACCTTTCTCAACATTGAACCGTCGCAATTAGGGCACCTAGTACGCTGAATATATCTCAGGTTAAACTCCATGAAAGTCTTCAAGACATTGCCTCAGCAACAGACTTGGCGCCACATGAGCGATAGGCTCTGACTCTGCAAATGAGGTACGAGCCATATGTCATCCTTCTGAAGACCACCAACGAATTGATCGCACGAAAGGTGCGATCACTTACCTCGTTATACATCCAAGCCAAAAATAATAACATCCAATCTTACATGGTGGCCCCGGTGGCTTCGTGCCGGGGCGTAATACATGGAATCGAGAAAGGTCTTTCAAAGCCGAACATTTAGAAGGCCTTGAATTGTGGCGTGCGACGATCCTGTCCGCTCGTATGATGGGAAAGACCGAGTCAGTGCTAATAACTTTTGAAGGCGCCCATGCACCTCGAGAATTTCTGTTCCGTCGCATCTTGTACACATGTAAGCCTAAAATACTCAATGTTTGATGTGCAGCAGGTGCCGTAAATATGGGCATCGGCTGCTGAAATGCCCTCACCCTCCGACATATCAACGCTGCCCCACCTGCTCAGCCCAGCTCAACCAACTCGTTCAACCACATCGTTGCTTCGCCTATTGCTTCTACTGCGGTGCAACGCACCCAACTTTTGACTACACCTCCCCTGTACAACAAGACCAAACAAGACCAAAAGAGCCGCAAAGCTGCATATGACCGAAGGAAGAGTCTCAGGGAATAGCTGAAACCTTCAGACCAAGAACAGAAAAAGTCATCTAATTCCCGGCATATCACTACAAAGCTACTATTTACTACGAGACAAACATTGTCTAGTCATCCCGGTAAAAAGGATACAAACCCCATCCTCCTCCAAGTGACGAGGACTTCCCCTTCTATCACCGGCAAATCAGGAGACTGCACGACCCCCTCGGACCAATGTCTGGCATCGAGAAGTTCAGGAAAAGCCAGCTGCCCCACGTCCGCTTGTCAAGCCAGCTACGCTGCCACAACCGGGTAACCTGAGCCCGCTACTTCCCATTTCTTCTCGCAAACCTTTCTCTTACACATCTTCGGATTCCATACTAGTTATCACATCTGAGAATTATATGCCCCACATAAAAGATCGCAATGACCCTATTATCTAGTGCCTTGCAGAAGAAATTTCCGCCATTCGCCAAGCATTCGAACTCATGTATACCCTCCTTAGCAATCTCCTTCAGGATAACGAACGCATGGAATTCCTGACTCATTCTCTAAAACGGCCCCATCCATCTACATCCACTGAAGCAACTGCTGTATCCTCTTCCGTCCCTCCCGAGATGCGTGCTAAGATAGCCTAAAATGGCTGTGAACAATGACATACACATTGTACAGTGGAATAGCAGAACCTTGAGTACCAATCGAACACCCTTTGTACAATGGCTCCTGACTTCACCCTCAAAGCCTTAGGTTATTCTAATTCAAGAATCACGCGCTTTTAAAGGCAGTTCGGGCTACCGTGCGATGCATGCATCGCATGAAAGCGATTGTGCCCCATTAATGAGCACTTATATTCGTCATGACTTCCGATTTGAGGCCATTGGCGTCCTCTCTCGTCTTGAACGTCACCTCAAGGCATTTACTCTGTACTGTAATCACTCATCTCAATCTTTATTCATTCTCAATTGTTAGAACCCAAATAGACAGCAGGCGCTTTTCAAACCGCTCGTGCACTTTACTTCAATGTTGTTTCGACGCTCCGACTTCTTGATCCGCACGTTGTTTGGGGTTACCCACACACTTTCCGAACTGCACGCATATCCAACGATACACTAAACGGAGCTCAATTAACTGTTTATAATACCCCAAACTCCATTACTCGGGAAAGTTACAGGCACCAACAATCTACCGTGCCAGACCTCACAGTTGCCGCCGACTGCGAGATGTCGCCTGGAAGGTTGCAGATGAAAAACAAAAACTGCTCAGCAACCCTTACATTATATAAACCATTATCCCCAGCCATACCCGTCCCCGCAAACGTCAAATGTCTCACAAACTGGAATACCTTTCGAACTATTCGCGACACCTTTCATACTACTGGCAGTCTTCAGAGCTCGACAAAAGCTTTCAAGCATGCCCTGAATCGAGGTACGCAGAATTCCACTTCAGCCCCGTCAAATAATCCGGACCCTTTTCGTACGCATCTGGAAGAGGCGGCAACGGCTCTTGCGCATCCTTCGCACTCAGCCCAACAATTTTCGCCTATCTGAGCGTGCCACCGAATTGAAGCGACAGATTCAATAACACTGCGTTACTCTTAACACTAATCAATGGAGTAAGAGTTTTAACACCGTCAACGGCACACTAAATCTACAAAGGAATTGGCACTTATTCAGAGAACTCCTAGGGCCTCAACCGGCTCTTGTTCCCCCTCTGGGGAAGGACTATTCGCAACTAGACACGGATGCGTTAACAGCCCATCTCCGCGATCTCTACATTCATCATCCCCTACCTAGTATTTATCCTCTGTACATTGGTGCTTTCAATACAGAACTCAATGGGCCGTTTACACTCTGGGATCTTGACTGGGTGCTAGAACAGCTAAAGCGGAAGTCAGTCCCAGGTGAAGACCAGATTACGTACTTATTAATTCAGAATCTCTCCGACAAGGACAGAGAACCATTCCTGAGCTATATGAACTTTCATTGGGAAGAAAGTACACTCCCAGCATCTTGGAAACGATCAGTAACCCTACTTCCAAAGCCAGGAAAAAACACTGCGATTCAAAACCTCCGCCCAGTTTTTGTAACATAATGCTTGGAAAAAACCACGGAACGGATGGTGCTCAATCGGCTCTAGGCTCATCTTGAATCCACAGAATTCTTTCGCCCTGAAAAAATTGGCTTCCTAAAAGGTCTGTCCATTTAGGATTTCTTTTTTCTCCTCACGCAGGAATTTAACCGTCCACCCTCTTTCCAGATCCAATCCATAGTGGCCCTTGATGTGCTTAAGGTTTTTGAAAGCCTTGCCACAATCCTCTATTAAGCATCCTTGCCTCTACTGGCTGCGGTCCAGAGATGTACGGCTACCTCACGGCACGTTTCCGCGACCGCACGGCCACGTTTCGTCTCCCCGATTCTATATCTGATCCTATCCCCCTTACAGGTGGTACTCCTCAGGGCGCTATTCTGTCACCCACCCTGTATAACCTTGAAACAGCACCCCTATCTCATATTCTAGCGTCTATTCCAAACCTAAAGCATATAATCTATGCAGACGACCTTACTTTTTGGTGCACTGCTGGGTTTCCTGGAGCAGTAGGGGAGACCCTACAACAAGATATCATGAAGTCGTTAGTTATCTTGATAAAGTACGGCTATTTCCAGCACATGAAAATTTCGAATTGCTGGTGATTGCAAAGACTCGCTATCAACGCCAACATCAAGCTCACAATGGCAGGTCAACCCATTCCTCGTGTATCGTCCTTCCGGATCCTTGAACTCCATCTCGATGAGTCAACTAATCAGGTAAATGTATTTACAGCCGTTAAAGTTTGCAATCACCTTACGCATCTAGTTCGCGGCAAAGTCTATAAGCACGCCGGGCTATGTGAGGGTCAAGTCAGACCGCTAGTGCACGTATTAGCACTTACCAAAGTTTTATATACAATTCCTTATCTTACTCTAACCTGTCGCCAAAGACATAAGATTGAGGTTGCGCTTCATATATTGTACAAGGCTGGACTTAACATCCCTGTAGATACATCCACGGAGCACCTATACTCTACGGGGCTGTTCTTGCCCCTAGGAGACCTAAAACAATAACGTGAAGACCGGCAATTGGCACATCTTTCTAGCACCAAATAACAACATTGGATACTACAGCAGGTTGCACTCAAACCTATCGACATCCCTATGATTACTCTTCCTTTTTCACTCCCGGATAACTTCAAAAAACTCCCATTTCAAAAAACGTAGCACCCGATACCAAGCCACGTAGACGTTCCACTCGCGTTGCAAATCATGTTCACCCTACAGATTCCACGATCGTCTGCACAGATGCATCCCGAGCTAACGTCGCAGCGGCTGTTTACTCAATCGAGAGCTGTAACGATGGAGTAACGCAACCCTTGGTCCTTACATGGATCCTCCTCCTGAAGCGACTCCAGAGACCCTGCCTGGTGGCCAGTATTATAGACCTCGCACGAGCACCCCCTAACCCTTCAGGATATGTCATACCATCATCATCCGCCTGACTATGCACCCACTGCAGGACGAATGCCTTTCGCATATTTCTCCAATTAACCCGGTTCTGTGCTAGCTGCATCCACTTGACCCCTGCGAACTTCTTAACATCATCCGCCTACCTAACTTTCTGCCGCACCTGCTATGCTTTTCTTCCCTTGGAATCCAGTTTGTTACCCTAAGCAACCATCAGTTGCCCTCTGTTCGCACTACGTGTCCCGCCCATGCCCCTTTCTTCTTGATTTTCACAAGGATGTCAGTAACTTGAGTTATTTCTCTGACCCAAACTGCACGCTTCCTATCTCTTAATGTTACATACCCCTACCATTTCTCGTTCTTCATACACAGCTTTAATACAGGCTATACGCGCCATTCATGCGAGTCGCATTCCTGAAGAAATGTTGGTTGATCTGCACAGAGCTCTCACCAAACTACGTCCCAACACTGTCACACTAAGGTGGATTCCTGGTTCCGCTGGAATCCCAGGCAATGAGGTAGTGCAACTCCTCACCCGCGAACTTAACACCGGGTGCCTAGGATTACCTGGCCTTATCCACCCACGTGGGATACTACTCCTCACTGAAAAAAAGAAATCAATATTCACTATTACATTATTAGACAAACTCTTCATACAGTTCCCATTCCTGATAAATGTCTCACTACCACGCAAATACGCATGTTTAGACGCATACAACTAAATGAACTGCTTACACCTGCCAGGTCGTTTCTATACCGAATCCTACATTCCCCCGCATGCCCAAATTGTTCCGAACACTATGCCAACTTAGAAGATAGCATGTGTGGTAGACGTAGCCGTTATAACAAGCAAAACTGTTTATTTATACATCAAGTCGGTGAAACAAGCAAAACTGTTTATTTATGCCTCAGGTAATGGTGCCCGTTTTCGCTCTGATTGGCGCGGTCGCCCATGCCGGGGTCTTCCGGTGGTCCGCCTGGTTAGTTTGCCGCTTGGGGCGCTGTCGTCAGTGGCGCCCACAATACCCCCTTTCTTTAAAGGTTTGATCTCACAGGTCCAGGCGTTTTGGTCGCTTACAAACACGTCCACTTCTTGTGGTGCTCGTGTCCTGCAGCGGTTGCAGGTGTCTTGCTGTACGTCTTGCTTGTCCTCTGTCGGCTTGTACAACGTAGGACCTTGGTTCTGATGTTGGCTGTGTTACCACGCCGTGTGAAGCAGCTCCAGCGAGGATGCGAACCGCCGTGCCTGGTGCTAAGCGCTCTCGGCTCCGTACCTTGTGCCGGGTGTCGTATGATCGTTTTGCACGAGCTCTGTAGGCTTCATTATTTTGTCTGAATTCGCTGTCGTCCCACTTCGACGTTAGCAGCTTCGATGTGGTTGGTACTGTGGTGTTCAGACGACGACCCATTAAGAGTTCTCCTGGTGAAAACCCTTCCATGGTAGGTGTGACCCTCTAGGCAAGGAGCGCTTCGTGCATGTTGGAAGACTTCCTCAAAAGCTGCTTTGCTGTCTGCACAGCCCTCTCAGCGATACCGTTGCTCTGCGGGTATAAGTGCTTGAGGTTGTGTGTGAGGCTCGCCAGTGATGCACTAGTTCTTTTAACTCTGTGGAAGTGAACAGCGGCCCGTTGTCTGTGCGTATTGTCCGTGGAACACCGTACCGGGCAAACATTGTCTTCAAGACTAGGGCTATGTTTTTTGTAGCGGTACTCGGCAGCTGTTCAACCTCGAAAAATCGGCAGTAGTATACTACTACTACAACATCCTCTTTCCCCTGCAGCGTGAAGTGATCCATGCCGACTGTATCCCGAGGGTGTGCTGGCAATGAGGTTAGAAGCAGGGGTCCTGTTTCTGGCTTTCTGTGCTCTCTGCAAGTTGGACACTTTTCCACGTAGTCTTCAATGTGCCTGGCCACCATATGCATTTTCTTGCCCTCTTTCGGCACCTCGTTGTGCCCAAGTGGCCTGCATGGAGTTTTTCCAGAAACTCGACTCTAATGTCTGGCGGGATGATTATTCTGTCGCCTTTGAATAGCAGACCATCAACGAGCGAAATCTCACTAGGCACCTCGACGTACCTTTTCAGGTCAGGTGACAGCCCATGCACAGTTGGCCATGATGTAGTGCAGAAGGCAGCCACCCTGGAAAGTGTTTTGTCTGACTGGATGCTTGCCCTGATTCTGTCCAGCATTTGGTTTGAAGGAGGGAGCCGTTCAAGTGCTAATACTTCAAACTCGCGCACGGCACTCTCGAGAGTTGTTTCTTTGCCTGCTGGTTTCCCAGATGGCTTCCGGGCCACAAGGTCAGCTGTGTACAGCTTTTTGCCAGGATTGTGAGACATGGTGCAGTCGTACACCAAAAGGCGCATCCTGAAACGTTGAAGGCGAGGACTCAGCTCGTCAAGTCGTTTAGTCGTCAGCAGCGGTATCAGCGGCTTGTGGTCCGTTTCCACGTAAAAGGTTGATACCAGCAGGTATTTGCGGAAATGTTCGCAAGCCCATGTGATTGCCAGTGCCTCCTTTTCGATTTGGGCATATCTTTGTTCTGTATCCGTAATTGAGCGCGATGCATATGCCACAGGTAGGAGCTTTTCGTGCGACTGCTGTAGAAGTACAGCCCCAAGACCGTATGAGGAAGCATAGTTAGTGAGAATGGGCGTCCTGCTTAAAGCTTGCTTGAGTATGTCAAAACTCTGCTGCTGAGCTGGGCCCCGTGCCAGCCGGCGTCTCGGTGGAGCAAGTCTCTGAGAGGTTTTGTAAAGTCTGCTAGCTCTGGAAGAAATTTCGCTAGGGGATTTGCAGAGCTCAACAAAGTCCTGACTTCTGACACATCACATGGGGCGTCGAGCTGGACTATGGTCCTGACCTTTTTCGGGTCGGCACTGAGTCCTGTTGAGTTCATGACGTGTCCTAAGAATGTTACTTCTGTCTGTCGAAAGGAGCACTTGTCGATGTTTAGGGTAACACCTGCATCTTCCAGCTTTCTCAGCACCAGCAAGTAGGTTGGCGTCGTGTTCCTCAGTTGTCTTCCCTGAGACAATGATGTCATCTTGTAGAGAACTCACACCATCTAGTCCTTCGAGACACGGAACATTTCTCGCTAGAACTCTGACGCTGTGGCGATTCCGAAGGGAAGCCTCAGAAACTGGAACCTGCCAACTGGTGTAATGAATGTTGTGTATTCGCGAGAGTCCTTGGACAGTGGCACCTGCCAGTACCCTGCTCGTGCATCTAGGCGGCTGAAAACTGTTGCACCTGCTAATTTTGCAAGACACTCGTCGACCGTAGGCATGAGCACACGTTCGCGTATTATTTGTTGGTTGAGTTGACCATAGTCCACGCAGATGCGCAGCTCATTGTTCTTTTTTCTTGCGACAACCTTTGGAAAACATCACTCGGTTGCTCGCTCGATCTTCTGGATGACTCCCAAG
This sequence comes from Amblyomma maculatum, assembly GCA_023969395.1. Classification (NCBI taxonomy): domain Eukaryota; kingdom Metazoa; phylum Arthropoda; class Arachnida; order Ixodida; family Ixodidae; genus Amblyomma; species Amblyomma maculatum. Next base: position 68,534 of record JAJIZL010019174.1, on the reverse strand, counting down.
TCTTCCATCCTTTCTAGTTCTTTCTTCACAAATAGAAGCAGTGGATGAGGCACGCGCCTAGGATAACTGACTGCGTATGGCTCAGCATCCTTTTTGACTTTGATGCGGTACTCAGTCTTCATGACTCCAAGCCCAGACGGTAGCTTTGGGTATGACGTCAAAAAGTTGGGGACATCAGTTGATTGTGCGAGGGTTTCGTCTAGCTCAAGAGGGCGCTGTAGAATCCCAAGTGATTTTACAGCTGGTCGACTGAGCAGCGGTTCTTATAATCCTTTGATGATGAAGACTGCTTCTTGGAATTCAGTGTTGCGCAAGGTGACTGTTGCATCGATGTAGCCAACAGTGGCTATCGCTGTCTAGCCTGGGCTTATCAACAGCTGTTGCTTTGACTTGATGGGTTCCATGGCGGTTCTGTCGTACTGGTCGTGTGCGATTGCAGTCACATCCGCGCCGGTGCCGACCTTGAAGGTAAAAGGCAAGTTGTTCACGGTAGCAGTAATACTCCATAGCATGTTCCATCCCACTTTGATTTCGCCTAGATATAGCTCTCCGAGATCTTTTGGTCGTCGGATACTTGAGGTCTCGTCCTTCGGCTTAGACATGCAGACGCAGGCGTAGTGGCCTTTTTTCCCACACTCGTTGCACGTCTTGTCTATCGCGGGACACTGTGTCTTCGTGTGGTCACGCACACCACACCACTTGCAGCGTTCGTCTCCCGTCTTGAGTGTACGTTGAGGGCGCGACTTGAAAGGTACATTCGCTTCGTACAAGGCCGCGAACTTCTCCCATGTCGAGAGCTGACTATTTGATGGAGCGAATTTCATTGTGTTGAAGTTTCACGCTCTCTGAATTGCGGGCAGCTGTGATTGCTTTTTCGAGAGTGAGTTCTGCGTCAAGCTGCAGGCTCTCGCTGAGTTTTACGTCTCGCAAGCCGACCATGAGCCTGTCTCGAATCAGTTCGTCTTTGAGAGTTCCGTAATCGCATCTTTTGGCCATTTTGAACAGTTCGGTCGCAAATGCGTCGACGTTTTCATGCTGCTCTTGTTTCCGAGAGTTCAATCGCGCTCTCTCATAGATGACATTTTTTCGAGGTAGGAAATGCTTTTCAAAAGCACTCACCACGGCGGAGTATGATGCCATCTGTTTGTCTGTCAGTTTCAACGCAGCGAGCACATCCTCCGCTTCTTCGCCCATGCCCATGGCGTAATGTAATGTGTTTATTTGCGTCGTCTTGTCCGGTCCTGTCAGATCGGAGATGAGTCGGTAGCGTTTCCACCTGCTGTAGCGTTCCCACACGATGGCACCCATTGTGTCCAATCTTCGGGCTTGCGGAAATCGAGCTTTGTCGGCAGTTCCACGGTGAGCGGGTTGAACGTCATTCTCGGAGTGCCGCTAGCGCGCTCTTCGTTCGCGCCGCGAGTGTCTGGCGTGACGCTGCGGCCGCTTACGTTCGCGGCGCGAGTGTCTGGCGTGACGCTGCGGCCGCTTACGTTCGGCTCGCTGTCCTTCTGGGTGTCACGCTGCGTTGGTAATCCCGCCGCTGCCACCATGTGGTAGACGTAGCCGGTATACCAAGCAAAACTGTTTATTTATACATCAGGTAATGGCGCCCGTTTTCGCTCTGCTTGGCGCGGTCGCCCATGCCGGGGTCTCCGGTGGTCCGCCTGGTTAGCTCGCCGCTTGGGGCGCTGTCGTCAGTGGCGCCTACAACATCATGTTTTCATGTCCTGTCTCATTTAAATTACCCCACTTTCCACATCCTCCTCCCCCAAAGTGGCGGGCTTGGTTAGCACCTGACCACCTGAAAGATCAGCTGGCCTTGGTGACCCTGGCCCAGGATATTCTTGGACACTTTGTAATGCATTAATTAAATCAGCTTCCTCCTCCGCATTTCGCGGTACACTACCTGGGCAACTGAAGCGCTGATGGCCTGTGGAACATTATCAATGCAGAGTGGAAGAATGCTAAGGTCCCGAACAGACCTTGTCTCCGCCCTCTACGGCTCAAAGCCAACACATGCATCTGGAGTCATCTAAGTTGGAGGAAAGTTTACGAAGTGTTCGCACTCGCTTTGACAGCAACAAGCTTAGTAAACTGTGCAGGTTTATTTCTCAGTGTGAATGCACTCATTCTGTATAATCATTAAATACATATTTGAGAAATCAACCTGACTCTTTATGGAACCAGCAGTGGTGAAACTCCGTAGATTATTTCATCCACTTACCCCTGGCCACTAGAACCAACCTGCTTTTGTCTGGAAATGTTGTCTGTGATGAATATTTAGCAAATTACGCAAATAATATCGAAGCAAATATATCAGTTCCGTCATGAACATTTCTTTTAGTTTAATAATTCTTTAATCATCTGTAAAATGCAGTGTTAAACCAAAATGGATGCCGTAGGATGTATTTCTGCGATTAGTTGGTTTTGTTCGCGCACTTATCACTCGGACAACTTTCTTGAGATTCATTCCAGCGAGATTACAAATGACCCGCTATGCCATTCCTTGTATACTGAGCTCAACAATCGGACTTCTCTCCTTCAATGTAGCGTCGGTGTCAGGTTAATAGAGTAGAAAGGCAAAGAAACAGAAACCGTGCACAGTTCTAAATGTTAAAATCATTCAGTCGTAAGTTCACGGCGTAATAGCACTAACACTCATTGGATACATTCGATTACCATTACAAGATTGTCCGGGGCTGACTGTTCACATCTATCTAACGTTCTATATTCCACGGCGAGCTCAGAAGTCCCGCCCACCAGTAACGTTGCCAGACCGCCGGCTGTTTTGACTCCGATCGTAGTCTGAGCATGTTTCGTGTTCCCGCATACTGTATCTTGTGCTGAACAATGACACAATCTGTCGCAGCTGCGCGACGTTTGAATCTTGCATCTTCGCTTTCGCGTCTAGGATTTCTCTACACGCGGAAGAGTCCACAGCGCCCACCACAGAGGGTTTGTCAGTACGTCCGAGAGGTTCACTTGTATCGTGATTTTTCCGGCGCGCAGGTCTGAAGCCGTTGCAGGTGAACCGTTTTGTTCTGGAGCACCTAACGCTTGTTGTAACTGTCTTTGTAAACGCTTTCTTCTGCTTTCGAGCGAAGTAAGCTGGGCTTTTGGAAGAATTTCGTGAGCAGCAACGGCAAGAAAACCCTGCAAAACTGAGGTCAGTAAAACACTTCACATTCAGGCATGTCACTGTCCCTTTGACAAAAGCACTGATTCATTCGCGTCTCTATTATCTGTCTTTAATATTACACATACACCAGAAGATAAACGTGTGCGTGGCGTCACTCCGAAAGAGCTGAGTCGTAGTGACTGATGGTTGGCATGCTCTGCTTGCAAAGGGAGAGAGCTTGCAACGTCATGAGACCAACACGCTGCTTTTAGTCCTAGCGGAAGCCGAGAGCTGTCTCAAGACTGAAACTCAAATGTGCCCATTGTCGCCAGTCACGAATATCGTGATAAAATGTGCTGCTTCCGCAAGTTGGTGACGCCCACGAGGGCATTTTATCGCATGATGCCCTTGCGCGGGCCGGCCATGGAAAAGAGTAAATGTTAGCGTAATTCCCACTGAAGCCTGCGTGTCAACTCTGAGCGAGGCTTTAGTTTCTTGGCGCCCGCTGCGAACTGTGCGGCAAAGCAAACACGTGACATTGTTACGTCTCTGTGACGTATTATTTGTACGAGATTTGATATTTAGTACTTTGGGACGAAAAACAATGACAACGACGATGGAGGCAGAATGATGCTGGAATAAGGCCGAAAATGGACACCGTAACTGTGCAGCCAACTTTACTTCACACAGATTTCTACTGTAAAGTTTTGCGTTGTTACGGCATTTTGACCACCTTACCAAAGCATTGTTCTGGCTCCGTCATCATTAGCCTAGTCTTTCGTCGCGGGTCATGGTCTGGGGCTTATTTCTTTGGGCACGTTTCTTCATAAAGGGCCTTCAAGTGAATACGGCAAGCACATGAATAACCATGCCTTGAGGGAGTTCACTAAGGGCATAAATGAGTGAAGCTTTATTGCATCAAAAGCGTGGCTTTATTCATTCAAGATTACTTACATAGACGCGTCACGACAATGTAAACCTTGAACTGTGTGAAAAAATGTAAGCTAAGGAATGACTCTTCGAAGGTGCGTTGCACCCGTTGCACGGGGCCGCATGCCTTGGCAGCTTGAACGAGTTCAATCCGGGATCACAACGTTAAGTGTGCCCCTTGTGCTGCCGCCGGTCGCCCATCAAATCATCATGCGGGACACGTGTCGTGCTCTATTTTCAATGAACTCTCGGACAAGATCCGCGCGCCTACTAAGTATGGGCCGTGCACGGAACATACGTACAGTGAAAATGGCACACAATAACAAGACGCGTCGGTCTGCAGCCTCCGGCGTCATAGCCTTGCCATGGAACTGCCGTAGCTTCAGATGGAAAACAGCATGACTCCAATTCTACGTTTAGAACCACGCAACTACTCCGGATGTCAAAGCCTTTCAGGAAACAGGCTGCTCGCCCAATCTGATAGGATACAATACCACCTCCCTATCCGTACGCAATGCGATTCTCCTCAAAAACACTCACGGCCATAGACCATACACTCAGCAACTAAGTAATTGAGCATATGCTCACTGAAACACTCCCGCCTAAACCAGACGCCCCCAACCTTTTCATAACGAACGTTTACGACCCACTCCGAGCCAAAGGACATGGCTTCCTCACTCTTCTGGCCGACAACAAACGAATATCTGGGCCACATACATTGATAGTAGGTGATTTCAACACCAGACACACAGCCTGGGGATACCTTAAAGCAGTCCTAAGGGCCCACGTCTGTACAACGCTTTTATGCAACACACCCTAACCCTCATCACGGACCCCAACGCCCCCACCCGAATCGGCACTAGCACCACCAGAGTCACCACCCTAGACTTTACGCCGACCAACATTCGCTCTCCCATTCTACAACGTACTATCAGACACACTGGGAAACATTATATTATCCAAACTCAAGTGCAATATGACGCAAAGCAGTTCACATCCAAGAGTAAGCATCTCACTAATTGGAAATAATTTCGAGAGCAATTAGCAATAGTTACTCCCGAGCATAGCAATCTCCCGCTGGACACCTGGGTAGATAACCTGCTGTCTACGCTCAACCGCATCACTCAACACATCAAAAACAATCCGCAAGCCACCAAATCGATCCACATCAGCATCTCTGGGAGGCAAGGCAAAGCCTCGTTAAGAGATGGAAAAGACAACGACACAACAGAAAACTCCGCATCCGAATCGTACATATTACTACCGAGGCCATAGTGTATGCAGCCAATCTGGCAAACTCCAACTGGCGAAACCTCTGCAATAGCCTTCAGGGTACTTTAGGCACACGAAAAACTTGGAATATTATCCGAACACTGCTCGACCCCACAGCCACCAAGCAACAAACAGCCATCAACACGTACCGCCTCATTCGTACTACAACACAACAGGCGCAGACATCCTTCAATACCTCACACAGCGATACAATTTCTGCCCTCCCACCTTCTTCCACGCCCCCATTCCCTTCCCCACCTAACTCAAGGCTGGATGAGGACATAACCACCGCGAAAGTAGGGGCTACCGTCGTCACATCACTCGTAGCACCGCACCTGGGCACGCCAAAATTACATACTAACTTCTTCGAAACCTAGATGATACATCTATTTCTCAACTCACAGCTTACTACAACCTACACTGGAGGGAGGGCACTTTACCAGCCTCTTGAAAACAACGCTGCAATCAACTTCATTCCTAAGCCCAGAAAACCCATTTCTTTAGACAACCTACGTCCCATTTCTCCCACAAGGTGTCATGGCAAACTCTATGAACACTTAATTCTTAGACGGCTTCAACCTGAAATGCAATCTACCGCTTTTTTGCTCAATCTCAATAAGGCTTCCACCCACATCTCTGCAACCAAGACATTTGACTTCGCCTGAAAGAGACCGTCCTAAACAATGCCCTCCATAAACATGCCACACGTGCCATACTTGCACTTGATATCCAAAAGGCATTTGACACCGTGGGCTGTGACCACATTCTGTCTAGCCTTGCTACAACTAACTTCGGGCTACGCATCTGGCGCTACGTTGAGGCATTCCTAACCAAACGCATGGCTCATATAATACTCGGGTCATAAACCTCCCTGATATTCTATTTACCCAACCGAGGCAAACCGCAGGGTTCAGTCCTCTCACCCATCATCTTTAATATCGCCCTAACTTCCATAGCCCGGATACTCAAATCTGTACCTAAGCTTCAGCACGCAATACACGTAAACAAACTCACACTATGGACTACTAAGGGTTGCCCTGGCCAAGTTGAACATACTTTGCAACTCGCTACAGACGCCATCCACACATAAACACAGGCTATAGGTCTTGCGTATGCACCGCAGATATCCGAACTCCTATCTATCAAGCCTTCCCCACGTGCCCCAAACATCATCGTACTCGTTGAAAACGCTCCGATAACCAAAGTGCCTCGGCCCCGACTGGTGGGTCTCCACATTAAACAGCACACTAGACCCACCTACACCATACACCTCCTGCAGTGCCAAATCAACCAGATCACACATCTCATTCGGCTCATTTCAAGCCGCAATCATGGCCTCAAAAAAAGACACTTTAGGACTCGTAGACTCCCTTATCGTTAGTCGACTAGCTTAACACCCCCCTACCACCACATCACCAAACCTCAACTCAATAAACTTAACGTCCTACACCGCTTAGCCAATAAAGCTGCCCTCCCTTTACCTCGGGTTACCTGTATGAGTCGGTTCCTTCAATTATAGGCATTCATAACAATGTTGAGATTGTAGAGGCGCACCTCTCCACCCAACAAAGTCGACATCGCACAACATCTACAGGCACTCATCGCTTGCGCTCAATGGGCTATAATACCCCTGATCTCTCACTAATATAGCCACCTCTCCGCATCTGCAGAGCCTCCTCGAGCTCAAACCCCTCCCACGAAATACGGATCCCGAACACCACAAAGGCTGTTGCGCAGCCCGTGCCTTATATTTTTCCAAGCAGTATTCTACACACCAGGACATTATCTACACGGATGCCTCACACAATCCGGACATTTCTTACATCTGCACTGCTGTTTTGACGGACATTCGCCGCTCAACATTCAAAGTCGCCTCCATCCACTGCACTAGCATCTCCGAGGCCGAATGCTTGGCCATTACACTCGCTATTGCACACATCAGTCAGTTGCAGACTCAGCACACCACAATATGCACAGACTTCCCCGAAACAGCATATAGATATCTCCTGCGAGGAACCTTCCCACACTCATCTGCAAAAATATTGATACGTTGCAAGGTTAGTCCACGAAGGTTAGTCCAGGCTGGCACAGCACACAAAAACACAGCAGCGTCGACCTTATTCTAGCATCAATCGTTGCTACCACTTTGTCTTCTTCTGTGTCACTGTTGCTGATCGTTGTCATCTTTAACTTCCAGTGATGCAGGGCATATATGTCACACTACCCCCCCCACCCCACGAAAAGCACGGTACCGGTGCGCACTAGGATGAACTACTACAGGTGTAGTACAGCTTCATTCGGGCGACATGAACAATCTCGGTGCGTGGCATAGAGGACTGTTGTGGCGGATGTACAGGGGCGATCTCGTATGTCCCGGAGGTGACTGGCCATAAAACACGGTACGGTCCTGCGTAAAGTGGCAAGAGCTTCTCACAGAGCCCTACTTTACGAGCGGGAGCCCAGAGCAATACCAGAGAGCCATGAGAGTAGTGGACATCCGGGTGGCGAGAATCATGGTGCCGTTTTTGAGAACTTTGGGAGGAAGCTAGTCGGTGGCGAGCGATAACACAGGCGGCGTCAGCTCGGGAGATGGCGTCACGAACGTAGGAACTTGTGTTAGCGGTGGGAGGCAGTACGCTGTCAAACGGAAGGGGAGGGTGACGGCCGTATAGAAGATAAAAGGGTGAGTAGCCCGTTGTGTCGTGACGAGAGGAATTGTACGCGAATGTTACGAACGGCAAAGTAATATCCCAGTCACGGTGATCATCCGAGACACATTGACAGCACGTCCGTGAGCGTGCGGTTGAGGCGGTGACGGGGCGAGAGACTGAGGACGGAAATGTGGGCGCCAGTGTCAATAAGGGCAGAAACTGAGACTCCGCACACGAATGTCAATGAGACTACATCTGGGTGCGAGGGTCAGTTCCAAGTTGACAGTCCGTGTTGGTAATGCGGCGTCACTTCCGGGCGCTGCATTCGCTAGTTTCCCGAGTAGGTGCCGGCATATGGTTGGGAGGAGCCGCGACGAGGCACCGGTGAACGGGATCGATGAGCCCGGGGAGGTGGAGATCGGTTGTATCGACGAGCAGTTGGGACGGTTTCGGTGCGAGATTCATCTGGTTGACGAGGAGAGCGTGCAGGTCGATCATAGGCGCAGCGGAGCTCCTCTGGTGGGGCGGCAAAGCTTCGAGGTCCATAGAAATACGGACGGTTAGCGTTGTAATATAAGCGAGGGGTGGTGAAAGTACGGCTACGGCAATACCGCGAAGTGTGGCCGGCTCGACAGCAAATGAAGCACATTGGCCTGTCGTCTGAAGTGCGCCACTCTGCAGGGTTGTGACCAAGGTAGCGACGTGGGGAGGCTGTGCTGGTGGTTGTAGCAGCCACTAAAGGAAGAGGGTGCGATGGTGGCGGGGGCGACATGGAGCTAGAGGAGAGGCCGACGTTCGCAAGTTCCTGGCGGACAACGGCCTGTATCATGGCAACGGTGTTGGGCAGCGGAAACGAGAGTGGTGCAGGAGTTAGGGCCTCAAGTTCTTTGCGGACGATCCGTGTCAAGGTCGTGGGATGGGAGGGTTGGTAGAAAGGGGCCAGGCCATCGCAGGATGAGGTAGCCGCCGTGTTCGGAAGACGCTCAAAGCGACGTACACGACGTCTTTGTTTAGCCTGCTCGAATTTTCGGCAGACTTTGAGCACCGAGTCGACGGTACAGCAATCCATGCAGAATAGGATGTGGAACGCATCATCCGCGATACCCTTGAGGATATGCCCTACCTTGTCACTTTCCGGCATGGAGGTGTTAATCTTGCGACACAACGCAAGCACATCCTGAATGTAGGTGAGGTAGGACTCCGAGGGGGATTGAACACGAGAAGAAAGTTCCGCTTTTGCAGCCAGAGCGCGTCCAATTCGTTTCCCGAACAAGTCCTTAAGCTTGGGCTTGCAGGTATCCCTGGTAACGAGCTCTTGTTCGTGGTTTTGAAACCATGCTCGAGCTGTTCCCGCCAAATAAAAGATGATGTTAGCGAGCATGATGGTGGCGTCCCAGTGGTTGTTCAGGCTGCAGCGCTCATACTCATCAAGCCAATCGTCAACGTCTGGATTGTCGTCGCCATCAAAGGTGGGAGGGGGGCGAATTTTTGTTAGAACAACTGGCTGAGCCGATGCTCCCGCGATGGTAGGGGCTGCTTCGGAGGTCATCGTGGCTGTTTGAGACGTGGTTGTGATCTAAGTTAGGTGGCGGCCGCTTCGTAAATCCAGCTTTTGGCAGCGTAAATGGGTTATTCGGCGCGTACGGGGATCTTGATTCACCTCCACCAAGATGATACGTGGCAAGGTTAGTCCACAAAGGTTAGTCCAGGCTGGCACAGGTCACAAAACACAGAAACACAGCAGCGTCGACCTTATTCTAGCATGAATCGTTGCTACCACTTTGTCTTCTTCTGTGTCACTGTTGCTGATCGTTGTCATTTTTAACTTCCAGCGATGCAGGGCATATATGTCACAATATTATCTACTCCACCTACCGCTCCCTATCCCGTCACCATCACACGGGTTCCTGCGCACGAGGACATCCTCGGAATTGAGCGCGCTCATGCATTTTCTCCGGGCGCCGGTGGATGGCCTCCCAAATCCTCCATTATACACCACCCCCAGCGTACCTCTTAACTACATTGCAATTTTTCACTACTATCGTCGTTGCCGTGCCGCGTACCCGCCACCACACCCCACGGTTTCTAACATCGACAGCACATACTGGCGATAACTCCAGAACTTTCGTTCCCATCTCCTCAATTTGCCCACATCTTTCACTCAACGGACTTCCCACCATACTGCACCACATGCAACGTCACAACATCCACCCTTTACCATTACCTGTGGGAATGCCCACATCCCATCCGCGTTCCTCCCGTCAAACACTCCACCCCCTTCTCCTGGGAGCTGCCCTTCTAGCCACGCAACCTGCAGATTAGTTGCGGCTCGTCGAGCGGGCTAAGCTAGAAGGAATAGCCAGAGGTCTCCGCGACTAAAAGGCCCTCCTGGCAGTGATTACATTTTTTTATCAAAATAAATTTTTTTCCTCCTCCTTCTCCACCGTTCATTCGTCTGCCAAGGCCTTCATCAAATCCTCGTGCTAAAAAACATGACCTCAGCGTAAGTCTCAATTTAGACACGATGAGATAGTAAAATTATGAGAGATTTTGTGAACAAACAAAGTACCTATTAGTGTCAAAGAAAAAAAAACAAAAAACAAGAAACGAAAAACTTCAACGCTAGCGTTCGAACACCCAGCTGTAAGAGGTTAGGTGAGAAATTGAAATGGTAATTGCTACTACTTAGAAGTTAATGCGTCTGAGAAGGGAAAATAACTGCGGTACAGCTTCGTTCCCTACCACTAAAATCTCGCCCTGTTCAAGATTTAATTGTTTTCGTCGTGCTTCATTTATCGCTGAGAGGAGTCAATGTAAGGCTACAAATTTACAAGTTCGGCTCTTAGCATATCAGTGATAAAGATCCCACTGACACTAGGAAACTCCCTGTGATACAAGCTGAAGCACATTCAGTGAACGTTAGTGCAGTAAGGAACGCAGTATGCCAAAGCACGCAGCAAAGGGAGCGGAACGGAAGGCTTTGCGTAATGCGACGCGCGTCCTTGGGGCAATGAACTCTCACCTTCAACGTTCAACTAAAGTAGATGCAGCGAGACGCCGGTCGTGCAGATGTGCATCTGTAAAACAAGCCGCCCCTTTTGCAACGTGCCTGGGAGGCGAGCTGGCCGAGCTGTGACGCAGCATTCTCCCATCGTCCGAAAATGCGCACAAGCGGCGGCAATCAGTTTCTCATCGAGCACGCACAGTATTCGCGTTGCTGTAAAGCTCTACCAAAACCAGCAGAACGAAATAGACTGTTTGTCACGGATAACCCACTTTGCGCGTAGCACGTAACGTTGAACGTTGAACCTGAGCCGATGACGCCCCCCCCCCCCCCCCCCGCGAGGGGGAAAACGCTTTGGTCTGAGCCTTGTCTGAGTCATATCTGAGCTTCGCGCAACTACGCAGCGGATACTAAATGGTCGGGAAAGGTCGCGATATACAAGTTAAAATATTATAAATAAGACACGTTTTTATCACGAAACGAACACTGCGTTCATTTCTGCGATGATTAATATATTTACTTTCTAGTTTTTTGCAGTAATCTTATTTTTTGAGCTGTAATATTTTTACACACATTTTGCAGGGCCCTTTGAGTTGATGCCGCTGGCAATAGGTAGTTGCTCGCGTTTTTTCCCAAGTAGCGCGACCTATTGTTGTGACCATGTGCTGCCC
>JAJIZL010019174.1:0-56878 GCA_023969395.1 Amblyomma maculatum | reverse complement strand
GTTTTTTCCCAAGTAGCGCGACCTATTGTTGTGACCATGTGCTGCCCTACTGAAAAACCTGCACGTGACCTGTACAAGAAAGTTTGAGAGCGAATGAGAATGTATAAGAATATGTGAGTTCTTGTGAGATTAAACATGTATTTATCAGAGCACGTAGAGCCACTGCGCCGGAATGCATGAGAATGTACAAGTTCTTGTAAGATTGAATGTGCACATGAGCGAGCTCACAGAAGCACGCAGAGCCCCTGCGCAAAATTGAATGAGAATGAGCTGGTCAGGTATTTGTGCTACCTTGTAGAAGCCCATGGAGCCAGTGCGTGAACAGATACTCTGCGAGAGCATGCAAACTACGTGGCCATGTACATGCTTGCATGCTAAAAAATTAGTCGTCGAGACTTTGTAGGTCCAATATGAAAAAGGTCAACGTTAGAGCTTTCATCTAATGTTACTTCATGATTATTTTCAACAGGTACACTTTTTCACATTTCACAATTTTGGTCTTGGCTTGCAGCATATTTTCAAAATAAGTAGAAAAGTGCTTGCTTCCTTTCGTTATGCAGAAATTGTTATATGACAACATGCACGCTGAGCAACAACTACTCGAAATATCGATCTCACAGTAAATCAATGTCAAAAGCGAGGTACTTCAATTAGATTTAATAGCATCATTTGCTTCTCTTTCAACCATTCATTTCTGAATGTTGGACGCAGCCATAGATGCACGACAAAGACTGTATGCACAACGTTGATGTGTTGCCTGCCAAGTAGATGACAGTCAAAATGGCGGTCGAAATCACCCTTACATTGTGTTTTCGATATGAATGGAGGTGACGCACTATAACTGCACACTATTATCACCATCAGGCATCACAAGTTCGTATAAAGAACTGGCTTGGAGTTTCATCTGTAAAAGGAAAAGTAAATGTGATAGCAGAAATGTGAAAGCCAACTCCAGTACTGAACTTCACGAGCTCATGTTCACTTGTAAAGATGATAGAAAGACAATTCTCAAACGACTGAACAGCACTACCAGATGGGATGGGAGAGAAGATGACAACAATTCTGCTTCTTTATCTCCCTCACTATCTGAGAGCACTGTTCACACAATTGACTCATTAAAACCAACCAGCCTGACTCTCTTTTTCAGCACAAGGATAGGCTGAGCAAAACAGCTGCTACAGCCTTTTGAGTTTTGACTTACACATCTACATTTATATACGCCATTTTTAAGTTTCCTGAGACTATAACAAACATTTGCTGAGCTGCATTACTCTTATTTGAAGCTTTCTGCTGCGTAATGACACTTGAAAATGTCCGTCTCATTTCAAAATAAAAAGAAAAAAGAAAGGATTGAATCGGTGATCTTAGACTAATGAAGAGATACACAAATCCTAGTACTTCATGAGCGGTGACACCAACAGTATGTGTTGAATCTTGAAGCTATGCATACTATACACATATATGCTGAATCATCAAATTACGAAAAAATGCCTTTTAGATTTATCTACGTCACACTAGATGCATTGAGGAAAGCTGCAAGTGCTACTCTACGAATATATGTTGTGCAGTTTCCACCAGCAGAGCATAATTATTAGGCTGCATAGAAAGAGCAGCTTGGTTGCTTTAGTTTCTTTACTGTTTGCTGTAGGCCACATAGATAAGTTGAAATATTTGTATGGTCGGTTTCTTAATTGAAGTAAAGAGCGTGCAAACACCTCCCACTGCCTTCACTCGAAGCTTGACCGGTAAGCTATTTTTGCATATCGCATATCTTTCCTGACTGAGAGTTCAGGCTTTCACCCAACTGTCCTTGCTTTTGCTATAGGCAACAGGCATTAAAAATTTCGTCACCATTCATAAGTTAAACATTGAAGTAGTGAGGCACATATCACACAAGAAATGATCGCTCTCAGGTGACCAGTTTGAGCTGACAGCCATAGGTATTCAACCCATGAAGGAACAGTGGGCGAGCCGAATGGGGCTCGCCCACTGCTCTTTATGGGCGAGCACAATTCAGCGTCTTCTGTTTCCAAACAAATCACTTGATCTGTAAAAGGCCGTATAGTCTTCCAATATTAACAAACAAACAATTTCCACTGTAGCTGTTTATGATCAGGAGGTTGCGCACAGAACTTCGCAATAAATTTGGTCCTAAGCTCCGATTCGCCAAATCACAGCACCGCACATCTGAGGTTAACCGCGGTCAACCTGACGTCCATGACAAGCACGCAGTTGGTTTGTCCAGCATCGCGAGAAAAGAAGCGAAACTCACGGTGGTCTTTCGCTAGCACTGCTACATTTCTGAATGTGCAAACCACAGGCGCGCATACACGACAAACATGCAACGTTAGCGCGCAGACGCCCGACATCGCGCTTGCCACTGTTCGGCGAGTAGCAAAGCCGTTAAGTCAGCGACTTCCGAAACCGAAACAAGTCCAAACCAGACGAAGCAGCCGAAGCGTATCGAAGTGCTAGCCATAGCCATTGAGTTGGTGGCGTCGCGCCTTTTTCTCTTGTGTGCTGCTGGGGGCCTTGCTGCTGGCGGCTTCATTCTCTCGAGATATACGAGGCACAGAACGCAACAAAATAGCTCGTGCGATGTGAAGAAGCGTGGTCAGGTTCTGTGTATACCTGGGAAAACGTGTGCTGGCGTGCCCGACAGGTAGTGCGTTTCCTTTTTGCGCTTTCACTGCAAACACTACGCTTACGGTGGGACTATTGGCGGGCGGCCACCACCCGACATACATTTGACATCTCGGAGGTAAGTTAATTTTCATCTTTCCTGTACATTCTCCTGAAAACTGCGCAGAACTGAGGATGCATGCCAACACAGCGCTTGTTTGCAAACACCAAGACGCGCATGTCATTATAACATACGGTTGTTTGCTTTTGACAAGGGAAGGGTGAATGCGTTTGCAGTGTCTTGGAAAAGAGACAGTCAGTGCCAGTGGCTGCACGGTCAGAGTCGAATATGCCGTACAAATCATCGCTCGTAAGCTCATTGCGGGGTGCACGATGCCGGCGCAGTACTGTGATTCAGCCTTGGGCCAGAATTTAGAATGGGCCAGTTCGAAGTGCTTCGACCCGGGCCTTATGTTGCGCTGCAGTTGAAGATCCGGCGCTTGTGGAGTTGCAACTACACGGATTGAATAGCGGTGCAACCTACCTGCGTTACAACAGGGCTAGTTCATTATTCTTATGTTCCATAAATATTGCGGATTATGAGATATGGAGCCGGCGAACACGCGACGGCAGTAGATTCAGCAGCAACCGTATTTAAAACTCCATGTCGAGCCTTGGGTGGTAGAAGGGAAAACATTTTGAGCTATTTTGAATTTTTTCACCTGTATTGGCTTGACGTTTTCTTTTTCATACTTTGTTGTGACTGAAGTAATCCCCATAAACTACTAAGCATGTATAAATGGCAACACCAAACTCAGACATTCAGTCCAGAAATGTCAATAAGGTGTAAAGATAATTATGCATTCAACACTACCAATAGTATTGATTTTCTTGTCTAATGATTTAAAAATGAAGCGAAAAAAAAATGTGGCTTAGTGCTTAGATGCCCCATTGGCATCTTTTCTTTATGAAATCGAATCAAAATGTGCAGTTTTTTCGTACTCAGTATACAACTGATTCATCACAGATGTGGGAATATGATACTCATGCAGGTTTCAAATTGAAGAGTGCATACAGAATTCCAAGCAAAACAAGCCTTTGCTTCTTAAAGTATCAATCAGTTGGGGTTTTTTTATTTAAATTTATGCATGTTTTGTAGAAGTAACTGTAGATTTTGACTTGAAATTAGGGATGTGTCAGGATCTAGATTATGAATGGCTACCACATTGATGTATTCCTTGGTTGCCACACGCACTTCCAGACATGGTTTGGACAGTCACATTACATTCTGCATTTGGCTTCTTTTTACTTTTTTGCACGGAAGCAGCCTTTAAAAATTCATAATTGATCGGATGAGCATGTTTTGTCATGATAAAAGGTTTGGAACTTCGAGAGCATTGGCCCGTCATGATGCACAAGGGGCAGACTGCTTACTGCACCGGTACCTTTATCGTCTTAGATTCCTAGGTATCACTCGCACTTCAATACAGAATACATATTTCTGGTCCGAATCTGCACATTCTTCAGTTGACATAATGGGAGCTAGGGACAAACTTTTGCCGTTCTTGGTGCACTGCTCCTATTTCGTTTAAACAGCCGCCACATTTTTTGTAACCCGAGTTGGGGTGCAACCACTGCATGTTCACAGGATGGTGAGGGAGCAAACTTGGTGCCACTGTGAAGGCCATGAAAAATATGCTGACGATAGGCTCCCTTTAGACTGACTGGCTTGCATTTCTCAGTGTGTTTTGTATGTGGAAGGGTTCCATATTGTGACACATATATTGCTTTGATTTCATGTTGAGGTGACTGGCATGATTAAAAAGTCAATGTGATGATCGAAGTCTTCAGAACATTCAGAACATGCTGCGATTGTACTCCCGGCTTAAGTTGCAGACATGGTTTGCTGGTTATAACTTTGAGAGGAAATATAACAGATGAAGCTATTGGCAGTATTGGTATTCCAATCTAACCACCCAAACATCACTGTTTACTGGAAAGAGATTGTTCAAGCTACCAGCCTTCCGCTTGTTCACTCGTGCATTGCAGTGAAGCGCATTTACACCTCACATGGCAGGCTCAGGGGCTCATTCATCGCCACTGTACTGGGTTAGACCTCCAGTTGACTCGAAATGCCTTTTTCCATTGCAGTGAGATAGTGTTTAAACAAGGGTTTGATGACAGACATACTGTTTGCTCAGCCAGGAGGTAAAGAAGAGTTAGCATAACATTTCTTACGAGTTACATTATCTTTCACCTCTAGATTCGTGTTGTGCCTGCTATGGGCACTGAATTCTTGGTGTGAGATCAGAGGTTCCTGCAGAATCGCAAACTTTTGTAATGCTACTTAAATATGAGCAGATCAAGGTGATAGATGAGAAGACTTTACTGATGGTGAATTCCAATCACAGGGTTTGGTGACTTACAGAACATTGTTTTCTGCTCTTTTTCGAGTAACTGTATTCCAAATGCAGATCCGGAACACACGTCTCATCTTCCCAATGCAGATGGGGAGCGATTCCTGAGCCAAGATCGGTCCATGGAAGTCTGGACTGCTCTGCCAAAATCAACAGAACAGGCTAGAAGTTTGCTGCACCTTCCATTTACAGTAGCATGCTCTGCTGCGCTGACTGTGCCCTCTGTGCTCCATAATAGATGATAATTACTTGTCGCTGCTATGAATGCTAATTGAGGTGATGAACTAATGCTTACTTTTCAGGACAGCAAGTCTAGCAGCAGTATTATGCAAAAATCTTTTTTAAAGACCTCAGCTCGGAGTGTGACTAGAAGACTATGTGTGGAAACCATCTTTATGAGCTATTCATGAACTTAAAGCCATTCCTGAACTCTGAAACAGTGAAAATGGTGAACTGTGACTTCCTTTTATTTGAGAATAGTGCCAAAGAAATTTTATCCTGGCCCGCACTCGGCTATGCGAAAGAATGGCATAAACTGTTGATGCCACTACCACTCCAAGAAGCAGCGGGAGAAATGCAGACCTATTACAGGTTTAAAAACAGCTGGCAAGTGTAGACGAAGCACGGGCTAGCACACAGAATAACAGGTAATTCTACAGCCAGACCATGGGCACCACCTACTTGTGCTGGCATGAGTTCCAAACGCAGAGTCCGGACATAATCTGTACTGGATGCAGGTACTCTTTCGCGGAGCAGGCACACCGCTCACTTCTGGGTGTGTAAGTCCCTGTATGTGCGGAGGAAAAGCAGGGGAACAAGTCTCTGCTGGCATATGTCGCACTGCATGCTGTCATCCCTTTGGCTTTCAATATGTGCTAGTGACAGGAATGCCCAGAGCACAAGTAGGAGTAAAGATAATGATCTGCGCCATTATGTTAATGCCGAGATCTTAGCATGGGCAAACATCTCTTCGCATCACCGCGAAGGTTGCTAAGGCTCAGTTCCATGTACGAGCAAGCTAGTACAATGCGGGCATATGTCAGACAGCTCTTTAGCTATGGGCCTACAGCAACTGCTGTCATACCTTTAATGAGAACTCTTGACTAAAAAGGCAACATTCTACAAAGTAAATGATAAGAATGACATTTTGTTTTATTTAACAAATCTGGTGGTCACAGTGAAGAACACATGCCACGGCTGTTATATATGCCTCTACTGCCCCATTTGTTAAGCAAGCAGATTGAAATTCACGAATGAGCAAGGTTACAGTCGTGAGCAGCTCTGTTAGATGTGTGTTTGTAAGGGTGGCACATTGCATCATTGTTCAAAAAATTCTAAACGATAGGTGGCTTGGAACTGAAAGGGGAAAGAACGGAGAAGCTGGATGTTGAGGCAGAAAAACTGCAAATGGTGAGTGGTGGACAGGTGCTAAGCTGTCGTGATCTGCACCTGGACTTTACAAGCAGCCTCGTGTTACTCATTAGCCGCAGCTTGGTCATACCTAGCTTATATAAGCTTGTCGTGTACAAAACATGCCTGCAAATGTAACCCTGTTCAAGGCTGCCTACACCCTACTGTGGTGGCTTCGGTGTTTAGGGCATTTGACTAGTGAGCTGGGTGACGCGGGCTCGGACCGAGCCGAGGTGGTTACATTTCGAGTCTCCATGTGCTGTAGAGTCTCCATGTGCTGTACAGTGTCAGTGCACATTAAAGAAGTGTAGATAGTCAAAATTATCCAGAGCTACCTACTATTGCTGACCCTTATTGTCTAAGTTTCTTTAGCATGTTGAACCCTATCATCAAATCAAGGCTGCCTACTGTTAGTATTAGTAGATGACCTTCGTAATGCCACAAAGTCTGCCCCTCACCACTCTCCGAAATCTCGTTTGCAACTCAACTCAGGTTACTTGCTGTTTGATGATCCCGTTTCCTGAAACAGTGGCGGTTGACGAAAAGAAGTTTAAAAGCATATCTCACTCCCATGCAGTGAGCTCTGAGAAAAGTGCTCTTTTGGTCATAAACGTTTTTGTTCATGAGAATTTGGTCAGTGTTATAATATGACCCTTGAATAGTCATCTGCTTAAATGTTCATGTGACAAGCTAGGTAGCTTTGTAGATGGCTTGGATATGATATTAGATGTGCAATGATGGTGAACTAAGCTTATAACAGAACAGAACTGTGCAAAGGCAAGGGGACAAGAAGGCACGAATACACACACACAAAGAGCAGTGTGTGTATTCGTCCTGCTTGTCCCGTTGCCTTCGCGCAGTTCTGTTCTGTTATAACCATGAACCGACTAGCCCAACATCACGTCTTACTGAACTATGCTTAATGTCTGCAATACCTACATGATGAATGTTGTGAACGCAAATTAGAGATATATGCTCCACTTATGTTTCACCAGTGGGTGCCTGGTGAGTTGTCAGTGCAAGCTATTCATAGTTTCACTTTCTTCATGCAGTTCACATAACTGGAATTCTCACAATAGCAGAAGTATTATATTTATGGGCCACTAACTACTGTTTTTTTTAATATAAAATAAGTATATACGCCGTCAGCAACCCTGGAGTGCAGCCTACTATTCACCTGGGATAATTTAACAGTGCCGTACTCCTGTGGTACTTACAGTTTTCAATTCTTCAAGTCTTGATTTCTGTAGCAGATCACTATTTTCGGGGATAACTGTGGCTATGCAGCTTAAGTTAGGCAGAGAGGAGGAGGCAACATATCTCTCTCCCCTTGCCATGTAGAGTGGGTTACTTTAGCCCTAGCGACCTTGCATTAACTCTCCAACTTCCTTCCTTCACTTCAACCCTGTACAATCCTAGCCCAAATAGTGAGCAAACCACTCTTCACGGCAAGGGGACAGAAACTTGTCTCCTTTCATTTCATACCCAGACTCGGCTGCATAGCCCCACAACCTTGTCCCCGTGTACAGCAAGATTCAATGCAACATTTCTTCTCAGTATCAGAGCACCCTCTGCTTGCACTGTACCACGCTTGCAGCAACTCAGTGTTTTGTTTATGACAGAAAATCATGTTTGTGCTCGGTTTGTTGGCATGGAGGGCTGCATTTCTGAACCAACTTTCATGCTTTATGATGATGCTCTCATCGATTGGCTTTACGTTTCATCAAACCTGGTCATGTGTGTTGATTAGTGTCACATGAAGTGAAATTTCATTGATTAAAATACAATCATAAGGATGGCAATATGGGTGAGTTGGTAAGGTGTCATCTTGAAAGTAGCCGCACACAAAAACAAGGAT
Organism: Amblyomma maculatum; assembly: GCA_023969395.1. Classification (NCBI taxonomy): domain Eukaryota; kingdom Metazoa; phylum Arthropoda; class Arachnida; order Ixodida; family Ixodidae; genus Amblyomma; species Amblyomma maculatum. Next base: position 48,571 of record JAJIZL010019174.1, on the reverse strand, counting down.
GTGAAAGGAAGCAAGCAGATGCTAACTCGCAACTGCAGTTTATTGATGCAAACAAAAATATATAATGCCAAGCAACACCACAAACCAATCAATCACCAATAAGCAGACAGCAAAACATGAATCACTAGAACCTCTGAACGGTTTCATTTGAGTAGATATAGGTAGAGGTCAACTTGGCTGTGCATTTTAAAGAATGCACTGGTTGCTTTCAGTTTCTTTCGGCTGCGCACATTCTGGCTGTTATCCATTGCAAATCAGCCGGGAAATCATTGAAGCTAGACACATTTTACTAATAGGTAATGAATGTGTTAGTGAGCCATCTATTGTGTTACCATGCAGTGAGTTGGGTTATCTAGATAGGGAACTGTTCTTAAATTTTAGTAAGTCATGTCTTGCTTTCTGCTTATCAGTGATTGAGTGGTTTGCGTAGTTGCCCGACTTCTATATTCCATGCGTGCTTCAATAAGCATTAGTTGCAAGTCAGTGCTATATTGTCTCCTTTCATACCTTTTTTTTGTGCTGCTTCTTTCAATATAAAAAAACAATCTCTGCTGTTTCGGTCATAAAATAAATTATAACGAAGTTCCACATCTCTTAGAAAAGTAGTATTGTAGTTTCAGGTATGTATTAGGCCCTGCAGTACCAATCAAGGTACTCGCTAGATGTAAAGCTTAAAGAAAGGGAGGGATTGTCTGATCTCGAACCTAGTGGGAACTGGTGGATAATGGATAGTCTGTTAAAATGCACTCGCGGGTAAAATCAGGCAAATGCATTTTTATTTGCAACTAGGGGCACTGTGATGCCTGACTTGCTCTTTTTCCAGGCTGGCGACGAGATGGAGTGAAAGGAGTTATTTTATTTCACTGTTGGTATGTCTCGGGTGATGACAACATTGTTTTTTCTCTGGCATTGTAGGCTTCGCGCTTCAAGTAATTAATCCCAAAGCGAAATTTTGAACTAAAAATTATAATTTAGGAATATTTAGCAGGCAGAGGCAAATTTCATGCAGTGACCTGCACCAGCATGTCGTGCATCATCAAGAAAAAAACAGTATTGTGGTGTTCCTACTCTGTGCCTTTATTTCTTGCTCACAAAGCCTCTGCATGTACGTGTTGCACTATATTACGTTTTTACTAATCTGTTGGGTCATTGTACTTTTTACCTTAAAGCAAGCTCCATGTGGCTTCATAAGCAATGGCTCCTTCAAGCCATATACCCTATGCCGGAATTATGCTGTGCTGTGGTGGGCAAGAAGCAAGACATTGATGTAAGCACTGAAGACATCTTTCAGCACGTATAGTTTTTTATTTGCATAACCCACTACTGCATTCGGGACCCCTCATGTTTATTTTGACACTTAGGTTTCCTAAGTGTTTTCTTAGCTTGCTGCCGTTGCTTACTGGCTATGACTTTTGGCTGTTGAGTTTGAGAATGCGGAGTGGAATGGTGCCTGTGGCTTGTTGATAGAGGCAAAATGCGAATTTGCCCACATTTGGTGCCAGTGCATAACTTGAAGACCTCTTGTGAAAAAGGGCTCTGGAAATTAACACAGAGCCCTCATTCATGATGTCTCTCATAGCTCATGTTCAGCTTTAAGGTAATAAGAGGACATTGAGGACAAGCTGAAGCTGGCTTTTATTATAAATTACTGCATTCTATGCACTAAAATGCTACTTACTGAAAATGCGAGCTTGCATTAAGATAGGAAAAGCCAGAAGTTTTAAAACAGATCTCATAACCAGCTCATTTCATAAGTTCTACATGATGCATCCATACTTTATTGTGCACAGGCCCCAGAGGCTGTCTGGTAAGCCATTCACTTCAATATGTTGATCATAGAGTGTGGTTTACAGAGGCCTTTGATATCATTGAGTACCCTTGGTTTTCAGGAACTATTTCAAGGAGCGTTGGAACTCCTGAAATTATTTGCTTCTTAAAATTCTAAAAAAAATGTTTTGCTCTAAAAGTGAGCCTACATGAAAACTAGAAGTACACTTCAGAGGGAAAAACGAAGAGAGCCTATATAATTTAAACCCAAAGTGACAGCGCGGCATGCGGCCAAACCAGGGTGACCCACTTTTTCGCAGTTACCACTTCTCTTGTCTCTATTTATTTTTTATTTTTTTCAGCATGTCTTTTTTTCTTTTCATAAATTTCACACATCGTTTACGCAAAACTGCTGTGAATACGTTTTTCTCAGATTAGAACTCCTTGAAGACCTTTCTGGAGGGTTATTTTTCTGGTCCTGTTGTCTTCAACTAGACCTGTTGGTGGCTGCTTTCTTATAAATCAGCTCCGACAAATTTCCTCTCTAAAAGGCCCCCCTGTACATTTTTGGTAGCTAACTGAGTCCGAATACATTTTGTACGTACAGTGAAAAGAGAATAGAGAGGAGTGGTATTGATAATACTATGCCATATGTAATCATAGACCATGAAGTATGAGGTTGTTCTGGCAGAATAGTTGTGCAGTGCTTCTCGGCCCAGTGCAAACCCCTTCACTGTGGCTGTCAAACCTGTTTTGGGGGAAGAAATAGGCGGCTGCCAGGAAACATTTCTTGTGACAATGACCACATCCATTATCTGCTCCACTCATAACAAAATTCATAACCCCCCCCTCCAGCCCCTCCTGGTTTTCAATCGTGAAGGCATGCTCCTCGTCGGATTCGTTCATAATATGAGGTTTGATACAGAAATATTCAGCATTGCACCCAACTTCTGCCGCAAAGGTAATTGGGAAAATATTTTTACATGTCTTCAGTGCACAATGACGTGATACAACAATGACATAGCCTATATGTTACGTACACATATCTTGTGGAGTTTGTATTCTTTTTTTCCTTCTGAGAGAAGCGCTGCTCAGTCAAAAGGCATGATACAGGGGAATGTAGAGTGAGCGCCTATTCTGTGTGTTTGCAATCTTTTGCTAAGCTTTCGTTCTTTTCCTTCCGGTGGTTTAGCGGGGTTGTTGATATTCGAGCAATGCAAGGACTAGGAGTCAAGAGTGTTCCTTCACAGTGTGCTACGGGGATTGTGCATTTGTTTCCTCATTGTAATGAAAACATGCAAGGCCACTTACCCTGTGCGGGGCCGCGAATTTATTTAGTGGTAGTGCATGAGTTATTTGCACACACGAACGCCATATGCAGTTTTGCGGTGGCAGAAAAGAAATAACTGTCAAGACTGAGAGCATCTTCTGAGAGCGAATAGACGTTGGTGTTTGAAATTAGGCTGAAAATTTATAAAAAAGATGTGGCTTAGCTTATGAAGCAACAATTTTTTCGGCACTATTGTTTTACACAACGGGTTTAACTTAAAGTATAAAGGCGGCCGATCGAGCCCTGTGCTCTAACATGCTGCGCACAGAAGCAATCGAATCTTTAGTGCTCCCTATACTGCTGCTCAGGCCAAAGCAATCCAGACCTTGTTGACACAAACGTGATGTGTCTATGTCACTAATCCTTGCCCTGCATGAATTTGTGTTTTCATTCTACTGGGAGGGAGTGAGAAAAGGGCTGCCTGGTCTGTGCGGGAAGGACGCAAGGGCGCTGGGAAGTTGTCCATCCTTTAAAACAAGTGGCGGGTGGGAAGGGGGAGTGGAGGCAATGCGAGGGGAGTCTAGCCGTCCTGCGAGCTAAGCGCACAGCAGCATGCATGCTTTCTTTTTTTATTTAGCAGTGCGGAAACGATAACAGAATAGGGGAGGGGGGGCAGGCTGGCCAATGCAGGCAGCACGGTGTCAAGTGAGTGATGGCTTGAAGCTGCCTCGGCAAAGCACAGAGCAGTATGCACGCTTGCTGTGTTTTTTAGCACCGAAGGTTTGACTGCTGTGTCCGCACACGGGCCGGTTTTGTAACTTAAGCCCCTCATATGATACGAGCCAGAGTCGCTTTCGGACGTTAAACCCCATAAAGCAAACCTTAGTGAAACATCTTGTATAATTTCATTGCTTAATCCAAACGTCAAAGTTTACATGCCATTCAGAAGATGCTTTGACTTGAAAGAATTACCGTATTTACTCGCATAACGATCGCACTTTTTTTTTAAATACTGACGCAAATTTCGGGGTGCGATCATTACGCGGGGTAAATTTTCTACAAAAAATTTTTGAGCACCGAAAACGCAAACAAGTTGCAGGTCAGACGTCTTAGAACATATATGTCGATTACAACCAAAAATAAAAGCTGAGTAAGGCTTACCTTCGCAATAAACACGTAGATTAGGCATCATATGGAGTGCACAATGCCCATTTATTTTTTTTTCGTCAGTACTCTAATCAAAGTCTGAATCCTCGCCATCCTCGCTTTCACTGCTGCACGACTCATCGGAAACGGCAGTGTCGTCGCTGGGAGCATCTTCACAATCCCACAGGAAGTCATCTTCCGTTCCATCCAAAGCGTTAGATATGCCTGTCTTCTTAAAACTCTTAGCCACTACCTCGTCGGGGATACTGCGCCACGCTTCTGTGATCCACGAGCACAGAATCTCCACGGATGGCCTTCTAATCTTTCCGCTCGGCGTCAAATCATGCTGGCCCATCGCCGTCCACTCAGCATAAAGTCGTCGAACGTTGTCCTTGAACGGTTTGTTCAAAGACACGTCGAGAGGCTGCAGCAGCAAAGTCAGGCCGCCAGGAATGACTGCAATGTCCGTGCGCAGCTCTTTCAGCTTGGCACGCACGCTGTCCACAAGGTGACCCCTAAAACTGTCCAAAACCAGAAGCGAGGGAAGCAGAAATGCTCCTGGTCTTCTTCCCCAAACAGTCTCGATCCAGTCGACCATCAGGTCTGCAGTCATCCACCCTTTCATCTGTGCACGTATATTGATGCCACGGGGAAAGTTTCCCTTCGGAATAGTCTTCCGTTTGAAGATCACGTATGGTGGCAGCTTCCGCTCGTCGGCCGTCACAGCAAGCATGACTGTGCATCGCTGTTTTTCTGCGCCAGACGTCTTCACGAGGACGCTCCGAGCACCCTTCTCGTTCACAGTTGTATTCCGGGGCATGTCGAACGTCAGTGGAGTTTGATCGGCGTTTCCAATTTGCGACATGAGGTAACCGCATTTTTCGCGAAGCCTAGTGACGAAGTGATGGAAGTCTATCGCTTTGCTTTCATACGCGGCTGGGAGCCGCTGGCACAACGACGTCCGCCGCCTCAGAGAAAGTCCATTCCGTCGCATAAAGCGAGTCGTCCAACCGGAGCTAGCGCGGAAATCCTTTGCGGCGATTCCCAGCTTCCTGGCAGTTGTGCGCGCCTGCGTCTATATCATTTCTAATGACACTCACAACCATCCTTGCGCAGGTCCCTCACGTATTCTAGGACCACCTCCTCAACACGAGGGAACTTGCCATTTTTGGGTCCACGGAAAGCCCGCCGTGTCTTGTTCGTAGCCATCAGCTTCTCGCGCTGCTTCTTCCAATAGCGTATCCTCATTTCGTCCACGCTGAAATGCCTACCAGCAGCGCGGTTGCCATGCTCCAGTGCATAGTCGACAGCCTTGAGCTTGAACGCGGCGGTGTAACTGGCATACCGCCCCATGGTGAAATGGCGTAAACTCGCACAAAAACACAAAGCACGCTACGACGCTGCCGAATTGCAAAATGGCGAACGCCGCAAAGCATGGAATCATGGGAACTCCAACGTTACTAGACTAGGTTGGGAACTCGTCGGAATGCATTCGTTGCGGGATGACTGCAGATCAACCACCAGGCGGCTCCATGTTCGGGGTGCGATCATTATGCGGGGAATTTAAAAAATGGAATTTTGACCTCAAAATTCAGGGGTGCGATCATTACGCGGGGAATTAAAAAAATGGAATTTTGACCTCAAAATTCAGGGGTGCGATCATTACGCGAGTGCGATCATTATGCGAGTAAATACACTGCGCCACTACAAAACTGCATGTGTACAGGCGTGTGTGTGCGAAAATAACTCGCACTCTGATACTCAATATATATTGATACGAAGGGGTTTTGACGTCGGAGCACTGCACAGGTATAGAAGGCAGAGAACTCAGCTGGTGAACGGCTGCGAGTCCGGGCACGGGCACGAGAGTCTCTTCGTCTTTCTCAACTTCCGTTTTTCTTTCTTCATGTATGTGTTTTCCTCGTCTTCGGGATTGCTACATTTCCCTCCGGGACAGCCGAAGCCACCCTGGGCGATGGAGTTAGTCGTTCCCACGGGATTGGCATGGCTTCATCCGGGCAACATGAGCGAGTTCCGTTGTAGCTGAGCGACGACCACTTGCGGCCATGCGTGCAATTTTGTAATTCAGGTCACTGACGCGGTCGAGGACAACGTAAGGGCCAGCGTAATGTGCCAATATTTTATGAGCTAAACCAGTTTACAACAGTATGCTACAATATGCAGCCCCGCACACGGCAAGTACTCTCACACATTTTAACGCGGTAGCGTTAAGGGGCTCGTGTCGCAGAAAAGCCGGTGTCGTCGGCGTCGGCGGCGTTGGCCGTGAGCAATAAATCCCGGCATGCACTTCATAAATAAAAAGCAGCTTCCAAGATGGGCTGGGTGGGAATCGAACCAGGGTCTCCGGAGTGTGAGACGGAGACGCTACCACTCAGCCACGAGTTCGATGCTTGAAAGCGGTACAAAAGCGCTTCTAGTGAATGCGGTGTTGCCTTATAAACGTACCGTAGAACGTTATACTGCGGTGTATATCGGTAATTATGAGCATGTTACTTACAGAAGTCGCAGTTACACGAGTAGCGAAGTACGTTTCCGCTACATTTCTTCTGCGCTCAGCGTACATGCAGAGCCATCTTGCGGCAAACAAAGAACCCCTCCTCGCAATGTGCGGCGTTGCCCAGACACGTGGCGCGCCACTCGCCCCTGACGTTTCGCCGTGAACCCTCACGGGTTGTAGAATCAAATGTCTTTCCTTTCTTTAGATCACTATCTTCGCTCACCCGCTTCTCCCCTTCGGGCCGCGCGGGTACCGGTGCGAGAATGCCCCAATACCCTTGCGTTTAATAAGTTTTCTCGACGAGATGCAATAACGCTATCGCGTTCCACTCTTGAAGGCAAAGCTTAAGCGTCCTCCAAATTTTTTTGTTAGACTGCAGAAAGCAAACGCACCATCCCTGTGGCATGCTGCGAAAAAGCAGACTCACGACTCCTGAAAACCAGCGTCGCATTGCATACCAGGAGCCCCATCAAACTATCGGAAGAAACAGAACGAAAACAAAAAATTGCAAACGCACAGAATCGGTGCTCACTACATTCCCGCGCCTCGTGTCTTTTGACTGAGCAGCATGCCTCTTTAAAAAAAATACTAGGAGATATGTGTATGTGACATATAGGCAATGTCATCCATGTGTCGCGTGACTCTGCACCCAGGACGTGCAAACATATTCTCCCACAAGGACTTCGCTATATAAGATAGGTGACGCATTGAGTTTTGCAAAGGGTCCAAGTAGGTCATTGTGCTCCTACTTTCAACCTGGCCTGTTCAAAGGGCGAGAGGCACTTAGGAGCACAATTACCTCCTATAATCATATCTCGAATGGGCCAGGTGCAGCAGACAGCTTGTGACATTGAGTATAGTGACAAGAAGTCTTCACTTCATAAGAATACATTCACTTCAACTCCACGCAGCCCTGAATGCCTGCTTTTCATTTATTGGCAGTTATGTGACCTTGAGGGCTCATCGACTGGCACTGAACTGTTAAACACATGACACCTTATCATTTGCTTTCTCTCTGGGATTTGTTCTGCGGGTTTACAAGCTTTTTACCAAAGTGGATACAGTGAGTATGCAGAGATTCGTTCTCTGAAGCATTTGCCGAGCGAGAGCTCAGGTCAACCCTTGTTAACTTAGAACTTATGGCACAATATTTTTTCTGCGTATGGCTTTGGCTACCATTCTGACATCCCAGCTTCTGACACCAAGTATGCATAATCATGATCTATCACTAACTCCAGTGCTGTAATTGATCATCACATACTTGTGTGGTGCTGCACATTTAATGTTGTCACTGTGTATTAGCAATGTTTCAGAACCTACTTAGTGCTGAGCTATGGCCCACATTTTAGAACTAATAGAAAGTTTGCTCTGCTTGGTGGCTTCCACAGGCAAGGACACACTTGTGGGGAAGGCATGTTGCGTACATACCTGCAGCCAACCCTTCCGATTTTCTTGAAGACTTCAGATGTTTGACCAAACTTATTGATTGCACAATCACTGCCATAAATGTTCCGATAAGGGGCTTCTGCCTGCAAGGAATGGCTTCTGCAAAACCGGCACCGAGGAATCAGCAGCCGCATCATGATTTCGAGGATTTTCATCAGAGGCCACACTAGCACCATCGACATTATTGGCTTAGCAGCAAATCAATCAAAGCAGACGAGCCGCGCAAGAGTAGGTGTGGCTGGCTGTACAAACAGTTGGTGTACAGCATTTCTTGTAGGCAGCGGTGCACAGCTAATGCAGCCACAGTAGATATAGATGCTCTGCTGGCTTCGCTTTCGATCTCGGCTAAGGGCAGCCACTCAGTGTACTTGAGGTTAAAGGCTTTGCCCAAATGTTATGGTATCTGATCCTCCTTATTGAGCTCAGTCGCACGCCTTATGTTACCAAGCTGCTCTATGCTCAACAATGGCGTGATTGCTCTTCTTTCAGAACCGACGAAGCCAAGAACGGTCACGGACGAAATTACGTGTAAAGGGGCTAGTTATAGTTTAGCATTAAAAAACCTAAACAGCGCTCCGATGGTGCTGTGAGAAAACTGGTGGTGGGCATGCAGATAAGTTTTGCGTTGGCTATAGAGACGTAGTGAGAACACTCGGTGGCAGCCTGCAGATATCTCGACGCACACCTTTAGACATGCATTGCATTCTTGCTGCTGCATGTGTTTAGATTAGGACTCATCATACACTGCCTGAAAGTAGCAGCCCCCTCCCCCTTTTGTACACAAATGCAGCTTCTCTTCCCCCTCATTTGTGCAGTCTTCCCATTTTTAGTCTTAGAAAGTACGTAAAGCAAGCTGGGGCTACTAGTAGTGTGACTGAGTCTTGTGAACAATGTCAACATCTGTGCTACAGGCATCAATGGCTTGCTTGTCACATCAGGGTACTATGTACGTCTTCGGACACACGGTGCTGTCAAAGCGGTTGGTTCACTTGTTCTGTGGAGAGATATTCACGGTAGGCAGAAGGCATGGCTTTTCAAGTGCAGTGACCATTGTGGCTCTCAGATCTGTTTGGAAACTGAAATCAGCGAGTTGAATTGGTTGGTTTGGGTGTATATGTAGCGAAGAAGCACGCATGTTTTTTTTCCTCGCCCCTGAGCCCTGCAAGGTCAAAGATCAAGTGTAGCAGCAACTTCAAACCCAACCTTAATAAACAATTTTGGTCGTTAAATTTCACAGCATTTCTCAATGCGTACGTCATGTTCTACATGAACTGTATCACAGCGGCAGCGACAGTAGCGACAAATGCCTGACATTAAGCGTTTGCAGCTGTTTTTCACAACTGCCTTTTCATGCAGCCTTGGAAAGATGTTCTGTTAGCTTGTGAATATCAAGTTTGCTTCTGGATGTTCAGAGGTCTTGACATAAGGATATGAGTTTTGCGTGTGGAATAGTTGATGCAAATTTGACCCTTGTGGCCGAATTCCCAAACATGTCTTCACTAGATGCCACCTCAGCTCCATAAACTGAAGAAAACACTCTTTTTCTCTACTTAAGGTTCAGTTCCGATACTTGGATGCTTTTCAGCATTTCCTCCGACGTCGTACCCTTTAGAAATATTTCGCCAATCCAGGCAGCACAAGTGGCATACGGGGACAAGTCTAATGGCGAATTCGAGTGGGAGAGCAGGCGCCCTCGAGAGCACTTAGAAAGTACTCTCAGGGGTGCCCTCCAGTGGGAGAGCAGGAGTAGAATCACTGGCTTCCAATGGTAGAGGAGGATGTCTTTCCTTCGCTGCGAGCACCCGAGTGCACTGCCGGCTGCTCCCTCGTCAGGGTTGAAGAACGGGCTAGTTGGTAAATCATCTTGGAAAGCAAACTAGCGCACTTCAAAACAAAGACACAGGAAAGGAACAACACAGCGCTGACTTCAACTGGTTTTTTATTAGAGAGTGACACAATATATATGTACGAAAAGTGGGCGTGAAAGAATTGATAACAACTGCTGAGTTTGTTGTAAACTCTTGTAAAAAACTCGTTTTTTCATGTAAATAAGTTTTCTCAAAGTGCCATTAAACCTGCTTGCATATATTTTACCAACTTCGAAGATTCAATCTTCATCAACCCGGAGTCTCTGCACGCTACCAAGTGAAGGCCGGGTCGACTTAGTCCCAGCGTCACGACAACTGGTGGCAGCGGTGGGATCTGAATCTACAAGCCACAACATCTGGTGATTGGAGGTGGATCAGAATCTACAAGCCACAACATCTGGTGGCATCTGAAGCTACAAGCAACAACATCTGGTGATCGGAGGTGGCATCTCAAGCAACAAGCAGGAGCAACAATCGGCCAACAAGAGAGAAGCTTCGAACATCGATCGCATGTGTGGGTGAGAGCTTGGCTTTTCTTCTGATGTGGACCAGGTTCTAGATCAGGGTTAGATTTTAGAGCTGGTAAAGAGTGTTGAAACGCCTGAAACGCCTTTATGTTTGGTAGTTTGCACAGTTGTTTTGGAAGTAGCCGACACTCGGAGCGATCATGGACCTACAAAAGCTGCAGAAAGCGGAAATGTTGCTATTGTGTGAGGAATTGTGAATTGATACAAGTGGTTTGGCACGAAAACCCTTGATTTTAAAGGCAATAACTGATTTGCGAACCGTTTATGAGGAGCTCAGTGAAGCATGGAACCTCATCGGACAAAAAAGGAGGAGCAGCTCAGACGGCAGAAAGAACGGGAAAAAGAGGAAAAGAGGCGTGAGTATGAAATTCAGAGAAGCAAAATGGCTGGAGCAAGAAATTGAGCTCTGGAAATTAGACGTAAAGTTGATCAAGAGGTCGGGCAATTGTCCCCATCTAGCGGTACCTCTTCTAAACAAGGAGGCAGATTTAAAGATGTCAAAGTACATGCAGCCATATCTGATATCAGGGGATATCGGTCTATATCTGGCTAACTTTGAGCGAACCTGCGAAAAACGGTCCTTCCAGCGAGACACTTGGTCTCAGAGATTATTGACGGTTCTGCCCTGCGAGGCAGCGGAGGTTTTCGCGCGGCTAAGCAAGGAAGACGCGGACAACTACTAGAAGGTTAAGGCTTACCTTCTGAGAATGTACAGACTTAGCGCCGAGGCGTTCAGACAACGTTTTTGGAACGCTACTAAGTCCAGGGACGAGAGTTACCCTGAATTCCTGTACAATTTAAGAGTCAATTTGGGTGAGTGGCTAAAGAGCACTCATTACTACACTGATAGGGACGCTGTAGTCGAGCGACCTCCTTTGGAGCAGTTTTATAACTGCCTCCCAGAAAAAGACATTAGTTACAGGACCGAGGCGACATTAGGTCGGCAACTGAAGCTGCCGAACACTTTGAGGAGTACACTTCGCGCCGACAATTCAGAAACCCAGCAGTAGATAGGCCCCGCTATCCCAAGTTGAGTGTGAATAACCGTCAGGAAAGGCCCTTTGCTAGAGTTGCAAATGAAGAAAGGAAGGCTTCTTCAGGCAAACTCTCTAGAAAGGATGGCAGTGAGAAAAGTGGGGAAGTGACCAACGCGCAGAACACAAAGAACAAGCTTGAGGCTAGGAAGCCGCTAACATGCTTTAGGTGTAATGAGCAGGGTCACATTGCCGTCAACTGTCGGAAAGCAATGCAAAGATTGCTTTCTCGTATGTCAGTGACTGCTGTGAGGTTCTTTCCTTTAGATCTTCTGGGCACCTTATTCTGTGGCTTATTCCGAGACAGTAATCTAAATAGACGACCAGACTGACCAAGATAACAACGAATACTTTTATGTACAGACATGGACGGGACGAGCGTAGAACGAGCAAGTGGGACGATGACAGAACACAAATTGTCAAAAAGTCACCAAGATGTTGGATGGAGAAGCCGGTGCAGACGCTCCGGGTAATCAGAGTTCTGGGTCGGTGCGGTAGGGCCTCGGTAAGCCCGTCGGAAGGCTAGGCCACCGGATGGGGCCCAGTAGGGTCAAGAGGCCTCGGGTTGCCTTTCCGCGGCCGATGCTTCAGGCTTTCCCGACGTGCCAGGGGCCCAGCACGACGCCGAACGTTCGTGTCAGTGATGAGCCGTAGTTACAGCAGCGGCGATGAGCTACAGCTGCAGCACTCCCAGGTCTGATCACCCGGGACCGGAGGCGGGCCAGGACAGGATGCAGTAGGCGGCCCCAGGTCTGGATACCCAGGTCAGGCCTGGCGGTACACGAACCGCCTGAGCTCCGTGGACTGCAGCACTCCCAGGTCTGATCACCCGGGACAGGAGGCGAGCCAGGACAGGAGAACAGGACAGGATACGGCCGGCAGGCCCCAGGTCTGGATCCCCGGGTCAGGCCTGGCAGAAGACGAACCGCTCCGAGCTCCTTGGACAGCCGATCGGCTCCGCTGCTCGCCTGTTCTCCCCTGCTCGTGCCTCGTGCTCCTCGAGCCAACCTCCACGTTTTCCTCTTCTTTTTTGCCCCCCTTTTCTCAAATTTCTCATCTTTTTTCCAAAAATTCCCCCCCCCCCCCTTTAAGAAGTTTTTTTTTTCGGAAAAAAAACTTGGGGCCATGAAACTGATGCACTGTTTTGGAGGACCGCACACCACAACACTGCTGCACACATCACTGCACACACCACAGAGCGACCACACCATTGCTATTGTCTGCTGAGTCTGCCACGCGCACACACAAAATGAAAAATAAACTGTAATAATGTAGGTAAGTACCGTTAACACTTGAACCAGAAAAATGTTCAGGACCGGCTTAAATAGTCGGCGCCAACGTTACTGGGGCCTTTGATGTGTTCAACACGAAACGAATACTCTTGCAATACCAGGCTCCATCGCAGCACACGACTGTTTAAATGTTTGGCCTGCGTTAAGTACTGAAGCGGTTGGTGGTCCGTCTGGATAGTAAAAGTACGACCATACAAGAAAATATGAAATTTGCCAAACGCCCACATGAGTGCCAAACATTCCCGTTCTATGGCGGAATAACGTGTTTCCCTCTGAAGAAGTTGCCTGCTCGCGTATGATATCGGATGTAGGATACCGTTGTTCTCTTGCATAAGAACTGCACCTAGACATGTTCCAGAAGCATCGGTGCGCAGAATAAATTCCTTCGCAAGATCTGGTGCCCGAACAACCGGCAAATATCACATCAGTTCTTGGTTCCCCAGTCCACTCTGGGACCAAGGTTCTTCACTGAACGTTGACAACGGAGCTTTCGACTCGACATTATCAAGAACTACGAAGGATGAAGTTTGTAGGGCATTCACTGGGTGGCGCTCTTCGTAGCTTTTTGTGTTAATGGACATGCGTCTTAATGGAGCGTTCCTCAGGTTTCCTTTAGGGACAGTCCTCTGACATATATCGCACGACCTCACCAATCGCTTAATGTCAGCTTGCACCCCTGGCCAGTAAAAGTTATCAAGCACTCTTGTGGTAGTTTTTCTGACACCCTGGTGGCCGACAAGTGCGCTCCCATGTGCCTGCACGAGGACCTGACGGCGCAAAACCTTCGGAACGTCCGTTTGTTTAATTGTTTTTCCTGGGCAAGGTTGATAGGTCCGGTACAAAATGCCATCACTTAGATCGAAGGTGTAGGCCGTCTGCCCTTTTCCGTGATAGGGTTTGTTCAGTTTGCGACTACACACGTCTAAACTGGCATCATCCTCTTGCTTCTTGCGAAAAACCGGCCGAGATATTTGCAGCGCGGTTTGAGGGGCACCCAAACCAGTCTCAGAAACTTTCACCGCCAGAACCTGGAAAGAAGCACTGAACCCATCATCAGTGGCAGGTATGCTTCTCTGGCCCGTCAAGACTGTTGGAGCGTCGGCGAATGGGACGCTTGCACCCGGAACGTTGCCGATAATTACGTCATATGATGGCGTCGGCAGGCACCTAGCAATTGCTTTGCCTGTGAAATATGGCGACTTGATAATAACCTCCACCTCAGGCGCTTCGATGTCAGAACCATCCACTAAACGTAAAGATGCTCGCTCACCGGTATATGCAGCCTCGGGCACCAAAGCATGACGCACCACGATGCCATTAGAACCAGTGTCGCGCAGCACCAACACTGCTTGTCCGAACACTTCTCCATGCTTCACTGGCATGTTGTTAATAATCTGAGATGGACTAAGGTCCGAACCGTCCCTTCGAACATCTAGGCATGTTCTTCCCAGCTGACGACCAGGGCGGGAATCTCGAGAGGACGTGCAGCAAGCAGACGTCTCCCGGTCACTTGAATTTCCGTATTGACACAACTGGGTTTCAAGCCCAGATTTGCGACATAATGTGCAATATGGGGGCTTCGGTTTTGTACGGCAATCCGCCGACCTATGTCTGATCTTTTCACAGATGAAGCATCGAATTTTAGTCTTTGGGTTTGGGGCTGCGTCCTGCGGTTTCGTAGAATTCTGCTGAGCTATATCTTTAAAAATCGCGAGGTTATTCTGCCGCTGAGCCTCAAGAAAGTGATCGGCGGCCTCAGCAATCTCGTCCACCGTTTTACAATCACGTTCTCGCAAGAAGAGAACTAAACGATTGTGACAGCTGTTTAAAAACTGCTCGGCCACTATCATTTCCCGAACCACTTCAAACGTGCGACCTTGTCCTCGCATTTCAACCCAGCGGTCAAAAAAACTTAACAGCCTTGTGGTGTACTGGGAAGCTGTCTCATCCATTTTGCGGCTTGCTTCCATGAAACGTCTCTCTGTAGCCCTCAGCCGTGAACCGAAACCTCAGAAGTAAGGCAAGTTTCGCTACATCGTAATTGATTGACCCTTCAGGAGAGAGTCGTCCAAAGACTCTGAGAGCTTCTCCGCCAAGGCACAGACTCAAAGCCGTGGCCCACTTCTCTTTCGGCCAGCCTTGGCCAATGGCGACATGTTCAAAACGCTTCAAATATGCGTCCAAATCGTCCCTTTCCTCATCAAACAGTGGAATCAGTCCATGAGGACTAATTGGGAAAGACGGAGCTGGTACGGTACCGTGCTCAGCGCTTCCAGCAGTAGGGGCGTTTTCTCCCAATTCCGCAAGTCGTATTCGTAGCTGCAAATTCTGGTTTTCTTGCTCCAAGCGCTGCTTCGCTCTTTCATGTTCTGCAGCTTTCGCTTCGCTTTCTGCAGCTCTCTCCGCGTTCGGCAGCTTTGTCTTCCCCTGCCTTTTGCAATTCTCTCTCAACCCACTCACGCAACTCGATTCCCTGCAAACCTATACGTTCCCCTACCGCGAGCAACTCTGGTGCACTCATTTTTCTCCAATCTCTAGCCGCGGGAAAATGCTGCTTGGCCGGTCTGGTCCTGCCGTGGACGCCAAAATTGTGAGGTTCTTTCCTTTAGATCTTCTGGCCACCTTATTCTGTGGCTTATTTCGAGACAGTAATCTAAATAGACGACCAGACTGACCAAGCTAACAACGAATACTTTTATGTACAGACATGGACAGGACGAGCGTAGAACGAGCAGGTGGGACGATGACAGAACACAAATTGTCAAAAAGTCACCAAGATGTTGGATGGAGAAGCCGGTGCAGACGCTCCGGGTAGTCAGAGTTCTGGGTCGGTGCGGTAGGGCCTCGGTAAGCCCGTCAAAAGGCTAGGCCACCGGATGGGGCCCAGTAGGGTCAAGAGGCCTCGGGTTGCCTTTCCGCGGCCGATGCTTTAGGCTTTCCCGACGTGCCAGGGGCCCAGCACAACGACGAACGCCCGTGTCAGTGATGAGCCGCAGTTACAGCAGCGGCGATGAGCTACAGCTGCAGAACTCCCAAGTCTGATCACCCGGGACCGGAGGAGGGCCAGGACAGGATGCAGTAGGCGGCCCCAGGTCTGGATACCCAGGTCAGGCCTGGCGGAACACGAACCGCCCGAGCTCCGTGGACTGCAGCACTCCCAGGTCTGATCATCCGGGACAGGAGGCGGGCCAGGACAGGAGAACAGGACAGAAT
This sequence comes from Amblyomma maculatum, assembly GCA_023969395.1. NCBI lineage: Eukaryota > Metazoa > Arthropoda > Arachnida > Ixodida > Ixodidae > Amblyomma > Amblyomma maculatum. The sequence continues at coordinate 32,490 of JAJIZL010019174.1, read as the reverse complement.
ACGGCCGGCAGGCCCCAGGTCTGGATCCCCGGGTGAGGCCTGGCAGAAGACGAACCGCTCCGAGCTCCTTGGACAGCCGATCGGCTCCGCTGCTCGCCTGTTCTCCCCTGCTCGTGCCTCGCGCTCCTCGAGCCAACCTCCACGTTTTCCTCTTCTTCTTTCTCCTCCTTCTTTCTTCAAATTATCATATGTTCTTCACAACTGCGATGAAAACATGAAGCTTTTGGAACCCTACATGCATGACCTAGTAGTCAACAGGAAGCCTTGCAAGGTACTGCGAGATCCGGCCGCAACTATGGATGTTGTCCATCCGGCGTATGTGTCGCCTTCCAACTATACAGGACAGTGTGCATGGATCCGCCAGGTAGTTCAGGAACAGAGTGTGTGCTTTCCAATCGCGAACGCGGTCATCGAGGGCCCTTTCGGCGAGTTACCAACCGAGGCTGCCGTTTCAGGAAAGCTTCCTAAGTGCTATCCGTATTTGTTTTCCAACAAATCGGGCATGCTGCGGCGAAAGAGGGGCATTCTTTTCAGAGACAGAGTTGTGCAAGCCTTAACACGTTCAAAGGCGCGAGAACTAGCTACGCTGCTCATTCCAGAAAATTCCACAGCGGAGGAAACGGCAGTTAAAACAGTGGTCGATGAGGAAAATAGAAGGTCAGAAAACTTTGAGAGCGAGGCATCTCAGATAAGTCAACTTGTGAGCTTGATGAGACGCGGAATGAGGACGTTCTTGAGAGTAACCTTTTGCCGCCAGTCTCTAGTAATCTCACGAGACTTCTAAGTAGAACCCGAGAGTACTTAGCTATTGGCCTCGAGTTCGAGCAGAGTCGCCACCTTGCGGCTCAGCGGCGAAACCTATTCAGTGTGGATGCGTTTTCGCGTCGCGTGCCAGCCCGCAGTGATTTACGCGCGCGCATGCGGCTGTTTCGCGGTTCCTGTGAGCTTTTGCTTACCTATACGCCTCTTGCAAAAGAAATATGAATTGTCTATAACCCCACGCTTCATTAAAAGAAAAATACTTGACCGTATCGAGTATGTCATTCTGTAAAAAGGACATCATCCATCGCGGTCTTCGGCGCTTCAGATCCTTTGACATGCAGTGTCTCAAACGAAGGGGTACTGTCGTTAGCGCCGTGTCAAAGCAAAACAGGTCACTGCCGTCAATAAAAGTTAATGCAAACGCTCAGAAATCGCATATTCCCGTTTCTGTTTGGAATACCGCCGCTACTAAAACATATGCCACTGCAGACTGCTTTATATAGCAGAATGCAGTTTGAACAGACCACTCTATGCATACTATGCCGTCTGTATACACGATTGAGTTGTGTGAGTACTTTCTTTTCTTTTTCTTTTGCTTTTAAACCTCTGTCGCGGTGTCTCAATGGTAAGGGCACTCGACTGCTGATTTCGAGAACGGGGGATTCAATCATGACCGTTTTGAAAGGCGCTCCTCTGCTGTGGGATTCGACTGTACTATAAACAATCCCACGTTATAAATGTGATGTTAATAATGAAGTAAAAACGACACCAAAGCCAGCCTCTTCAATCATCCGTCATAGCCGATGCCGCTTTCATGCGTTAAACCCGGGCCAATATGCATTTGTTTTCTTTTCCTTTTTTTTCTTTTTGCTGTTGAAGGCTTGTGTGCCTCCGTAAAATGGTAGTGAGCACACTTTGCTTTAGAGAAATGCTCAAATGTTTGGGAAACATCTTCCCTACATCTAATTCTTACACTAAATAATAATATATCTATATCAATGTACTTTACCGGTAGCCTATTATAATCATTATAATCCCTTTTCGTCCATGTGCTTCCGAGCAAACTCGTCGTTTCTAACAAGGGGAGTAGAACAGCTTCATGCGGGCTTAAATGTCAGTGTTTAGTTCGGGAATAAATAAATTTTTATAGTCCCATGATAGGATGACCTCGATTTCTTTCGGAATAGTTTTATATCCGGCACCTGTTTTGGAAGCAACCCGAATATTTTACTTCGCATAAGATTTACGATAAATAATTAGTGATAAAGCAATCTTCAGCCTTTAAAATTGCTTCCTAGAACATGACAGTGCCCATGCGCAGTTTATAACGATGTCTTCGCAGCGAGTAACTCGTAGCTTGCACTTTAACGTTACTGAAAATCAATCGCTGATTATTGTAAATTTTGCCAAGTGTATAAAAGTTCACTCGCGCGGTGAAATTTATTGGCATGGCAAAACAAAATTATTACACTACTAATTTACCATTATATATTAACATCACACATCAGAAATCCCTTACACTTTCCTCGGTTTCAGGAAATAATTTACAGTTAATGGCGCATGCAGTAATACACTATCACATTCTATGAAAGTGGCCGCAAAAAGCATCTCGGCAACGCTGTACACGTGAACAATCAGCTTTCCTGTGTGGCGAGGTTTCCTGTATTGTGTCGGCGTTATCTCATTTTTGGGGAATACTTGTGCCTGCTTGTCTGTGCCAGAATTGATGTACACTCATTCTAAAGCAACTCGCCATGCAGTACGCTGTCAGTGCTACATTTAACCTGCGTAATCCTCGCGTCAAGTACGATATAATGAACCAGGCTTTCTCGATTCAGTCTAAAGCACTGCAGGTCACAGCACGAACTTTTTATCTGCGTGGCCTTGACACTAAATTCGCCGGTCTCACTCGCATGAGACACGCGCAAGCTATTTAAAAGTCGATAAGAAAAACAAAACTGTCACTAGGTAGGCCCAAGTATTAGGCGCGTGAGCGCGATACAGCGCAAGAAACGTACTAAGTAAATCTAGAACACTGGTGGTTGCGTGCTTTGTTTTCCTAAAATCCGCGCTTCTTCTGCTGCACTGGCGAAATCCTTGAATTTTTTTCTGCGAAACTGCAGAAATACTGCAGAAGACACGTTTTCACCGCCAACAAACCTGCCGTAAACTCGGAAGCAGACATACGCAGCGTGCGTTCCTGCGAGCGCCGCCGGCTGCCGATTCACACTACCGGAGCGACGGTGGCGCCACCTCTAGGTCGATCTCTCGCGGCGAATTGAGCAAACCAATGATCCCAAAATGCAAGAGATAACGGAGCGCCACCGCGCCACTAAGACAGCAGGAGTAGAGCGGGACCAATTAGTCGTTCCCCAAAAGTACCGCGAGGACTTACTGCGACTTTCCCATGGCAGCTCGTGGTCATGTCACCTTGGAATAAGGAAAACAAAGCAGAGGCTGTTTCAAGAGTACCATTGGCCTGGATGTTTTAAGGACACGGAAAATTTGGTACGGTCATGCGACACGTGCCAGTGGGTTGGATAGGCGCACGATAAGTGGAAAGCTCCGATGGTGTTAGTACCAATCATTACCGAGCCGTTTCACCGGTTAGTAATAGATGTAGTTGGGCCACTTCCTGTGACAGAATCAGGGTACCGTTATATGCTCACTATGTTATTCCCAGCCACAAAGTTTCCAGAGGCTGTTCGGCTGCGCGAGATGACGTCGGAGAGTATGGTGGATTCGCTGCTCTCAGTGTTTGCACACGTTGGATTCCCTTCCAAGGTCCAAAGTGATCAGGATAGCGTTTTCAAAAATGTCCTCACCACCTCATTTCTCCAGCGATGCGGCATTAAGGTAGTGCACAGCTCGATCCACCATCCGCAGAGCAACAGCGTAGAAAGATGGCATTCTGTTCTCAAACGCGTCCTGAGGGGACTGTGCTATAAAAAAAAGCGCAAACGGATACCTGCCTGCCTGCAGCACTTTTTGCTTTGCTGTCAGTGCCGCACGAATCCACTGGATTTAGCCCAGCCGAGTTGGTGTACGGAAGGTCACTGTGCTCACCTTTGCGAATGGTGCGCGAAGCCTAGGAGGGGCGCGGAGAAGACCCAACAGTAGTAGAATTCATTCTGAACCTCCTGAATCGCTTACATAACACTAAGGAACTCGTTTAGGCTAGCATGAAATCAGCCCAGGCTCGTTCCAAAGTGTACTATGATAAGTCAGCCTGTCAAAGGACGTTTCGTATCGGGGACCAAGTGATGTTTCTGAAAGGTTCAAGGCAGAATAAGCTCGAAGTACAGTGGGAAGGACCTGCTGAAGTCCTTGCAAAGCTTTCTAACACTAACTACGCAGTGAAAATCCCCGGTAGGCATAAGGAAGTGCGCATTTATCCTTGCGCGTCGGAGAAAGAGTGCGCTTGCATTGTATGGGCCATTCAAAAATTGCAGTGCTATCTTGGGGGGGGGCAAATTCACCGTAGAGACGGACCATTGTCCCGTGGATTGGCTGCGAACTGTGACATCGAAGAACAGTCGCCTTCTGAGGTGGAGCTTTATTTTACAGCAGTACAATTTTGAAATAAGATACAAAAAGCGGAAGTTAAATGGGAATGCGGACGCGCTTAGCCGCTGTTTCTAAGCGGTCCGAGGTGCTCCTTACCATGTACCAAAATTGATACTCAGATTCTTTTTTTTTGTTCGTGCGCTTGTATATATGTGACTATGTAAAGCAGCACGTTTGGTTTTCTAGGCATACGTGGGTCCTGAGCGTCTTGAGTGTGGTCTTTTCTCGGACAACGATGGCAGTTTTCTTTTGACCTGGTCACTTCAGACGGAAGCCGAGTGCTTGCTTAGACATATGGATGAGTTTTAGAGACAGCTCAAGGAATTTGGCCTACGACAATCAAGACAACGCAACAAGCGACAGCGAGCTTCAAGCTTTCATGTGCAGGCCATTAAGTCGTCTCTTCATGCAGCAGCTGCGACGGTTGCCCTCCGTGACTCTTCTGGCGGGGAGGAGGCTGTTGTGACCGTGCATGGTCCGCGTTTGCGCGCACTATTGTGTGCCTGTGGGCATGGTATTGATATGTGCTCTTTGTGCAAGGGCTCTAAGTGAGCCTGTTCACATGAATCTTTTTGTGTGAGCATGCTTTGCTTTATCGTGACCCTACAACTGCCAAGTTGGCCCTGTCAAGGGAACGTCAAGAAAAATACAAAGAAACGTCGCCCTGTGAGAAATAGCCGGAAGTGCTTTTGTTCAACTGTTCACCCTTCCCGTCGAGAGGCGCTATTGTCAAGTGAGGAATGCCTATTGTCCAAAAGAGACGATCGCAGTGACACGTCCGCTGACGTACAGGAGAAGAAAGGAGCATGAGGATTACGGCCATTAGAGGATTTCCCGTGAATGCAGGAAATAGTTGCAATCGCCAGAAAGGGACAATGCTAGGAGCAGTATTCGTGGCGCGCACATACACTTGGGTTTCTGAGAAGGAAATCCACTTGCCGAAACCAACATAGCGGATCTTTGCAGAAGAATCGAAATTTACCGCCTCGCTGTTCCCAAGCTCTACCCGACAACAAGTGACCACGCCCGACGAAGCAATACTGGACCAGTGAGGGCATCAGACCATCAGTGCAGTGATCTGTTCGATTGATTGCCGATATCTCAGGGGTGTGCCCTGGAACTGATTGGTCAGCATCTTGAAAGAGGGGCTAGACATAGGGGGATTTAAGGACGTTGTAGAGCACGAAATGACGCTCTGAGCCCTGGGGAAACGGCTCATCCAGACGCTTCTCACTATGAACTCCTAACGCTTGCCATTTTGGTGATATACCCTTTTTTCGTGTAAATACGTTTTCTCAAAGTGCCATTAAACCTGCTTGTATATATTTTACCAACTTCGAAGATTAAATATTCATCAACCCGGAGTCTCTGTACGCTACCAAGGGAAGGCCGGGTCGACGTAGTCCCAGCGTCACGACACCGCACAATCTTTTTTTTTTCTCGATTAGTTGAAATGGCGGCTGCAAAGCATTGCTCAGGTTTGAGAGTCGCTGCTGGCGACAAAAGGGCCAAAGGAGGCAGATCGCCGCGCTGTAAGAGCAAAGGCATGCAAAGCAAGCGGTTCTACAAGGACTGCTTGCTTCTCCTCGGGTTGCAAGTGTTGCTACTGCGGGCAGGCAGAGAATGGTGGGGAGAGAAGTGCGGTCACAATGGTCGTGGCGCGGTGCTCTCGACACACAGAGAGCGTTCCCGTGGCAAGACAATTACACCCTCGCTCGGCGTGCTCTTGTACTTCTCTGTACTGCTCGGCGCCTCTGCTCTCGTCCCCCCAACCGAATGGGCCATAAGGCCAAAATTTGGCCCTGAAAGTGCATGCCACTATGTGTAACACGCTCATTTTCTAATGTCAAATCCTTGTGAACAGTCACAGGCGAGTAGGATGTGGCAGCCGCTTTTCGATGGAGACGAAAATCAAGGCGCCCATGTGCGGTGCGACATCAGTGCACGTTAAAGAACCTGGTTGAAATTTCTGACGTCCTCCACTACAGCATTTCTTATAGCTTGAGGCGCTTTTGGACATTATAAAAAACGTCGCAGCCTAGTAAAACATGTTTTGAAGACTGCATGAACAATGGCAGCTGTGAAAAATGGCTGAAAACAATTCACGTATACCAACATTCGCTGCCAGTGACATATGGCTCATGTAGAACAAGATTTAGGCACTGAGAACTGCTCGAACTGCTCGGAACTCTAGTGACCTAGTTTCATATTTGCCCTCTGAGTGCTCAGCATTGCGAGGTGCAAAGAAGCATGTTATAGTGCATGCACCCGAGCCAACAAATTTTACTTTCCAAACGCAAGTGCCGCTTCTGTTTCCAAGCAAGCTAAGAGCTATAATTGTAAGCGTACTTGAAAAGCCGTGCCTTTCACCAACTGCAAATATCTCTCCGCAGCTGAAAAGACAGAATTACCCCCCCCCCCCCCCATTCAGCACTCTGCATCTAGACATACAGGTATATTTGAGGCAATCAGAAAGCCATTGATGTGTGCAGCACAGGTGTTCCATGGCACAACTGCACCTCTGATACCTCGCTGTCTTCCAATTCAATATATGCCATTTCCCACAATTGCACCACTGTCCACAGTGGTTCACAGAAACCGCCGCACATGCCTAATTTGCTGTTAGCCATCAAATGGTTTCTGCAACTTGGCACTCGGCATGCTCTGAAATGTTGCTAAGGTATCTGGTGATGACTTGAAATGTGCCTACACCACAGTAGCGTAATGCGATGATCAACTACAGCATTGAAATCTGCAACTGACGATAGTTATCCATGCTCAGCGTCAGCCGCAGGAACTTAGGAGGCTTGTCTTGGTCTTATTTGAAACGATGTTTCAGTATTCTGGAGTCAGATTGAGGTTCTCAGAGCCAATGCTTCAGAGAGTGGGTGTGTGAATCCTTATTGTTTCTACTTTCACAGTGTGTGAAAGCTGCGATGCCCCATATTTGCAAGTGGAAGTCTAGGTGTCCCCGTAGTAGTGTCATTGCCACTTATAAATCTCCGGCACTCGAGCAGCAATTCAAGTGCAGCTTTTTTATAAAAAAAGAGCCTCGAGGACCGCTTGGAGAAAAGGTTTTAGTCAGGGCATGCTTGTGAATATCAGTTAACCTGATCCCCATGCAGTGTTTCTACTACCTCGGGTGGTAAGAGTATTTCTCAAGACCTTATTGGAAGGAAGGCTGAGGGGCCGTCATGATTCCTAACAAAGCCTTGAGTAAACTTGGGGTGGGGAGTTGTTCCACTTCTACAGGCATTCTTGATCAGCATTGAACGATTCCATCATCTCACTGCAAGCTCTTGTACCCCCGCTGTTGCAATCGATAATTCGCTGCTGGGCTCAAGTAATACTCGTGCACTTTTGGAGATGTGTTATGAACTGTGTTTGTACAAGTTGCAATGATGATATACTTTTCGCACTGTTCTGTGGGCAATTTTGTTTTCTTCCTATGATCATATATGTAGGATTGCATATTCTTTCATTTCAGGTTTGGTTTTATTCCTCAGCCCTGTGTGCTAAGACATATCCAAGAGTGCGCACTTCTATTTCCCAAAGGCCATTTAAATCTCAGTTTTGCACTGTTCTGTTCACTCTAAGTTATTGTAGCTTTCCATGAAGCAGTGCTCAAATGTCTTTGATCGATAGGATATGGTTCAAAGACCCTTGAAATATCTATTCGACTAAGGTATTCGATTTTGTGATGAACTGAGGCTGAACAACCTGTATTCTTGTCAGTTCCTCAGATTTCTGTAGTTCAGAATCGAAACTTTTTGAATTGTTATCAATTAAAAATAGAGCACCTACATACCCCTTTTTCAGAATGTTTTGAAAAGACATGAGCTGAATTTTCGGATTTTGGAATATAGTCGTGCCTTTTTTATTAATTTTGCAGACGTCGCACAGTGAAAACCTGTATCCAAGCTCGAATCCAACAGGCCAAGAGCAGCTGAAGAAGGAAACCTGTATCCAAGCTCGAACCTGGTAGACCGAAAGCAGATGTTTTGTGACCACGGTGTATCAGCCAATAATGCCAATCCAGGTGACCACATGTATGTCTTTTGGAAGCTTGCATTCTTTGCACTTGAGACTGATCTCATAGAGAGCATCATTTGGGCAAAACATTTTGTGTCATAACTGCAACAGACACTAACTGAGGCCTTGCACAAGGCCTAAAGCTGGCATAATAGTATTATGAGCAACACAAACATGAGGTGTGATGTAGGAGCCTTGCAACGATGCAGAGTATCACCATAGCATGGTAGCAATCCCATGTCGAATGTCTCTCGTCTGAGATCAGACTAATGCCTTGCACCTTCAGAGTGGACTCATTCCTTGCACTAAGTGAGTGCACACATCCATGCTCTGTGAGTGTTGATACAGCTATGCACAGATTTTGCCCCACACACAGTTCAGTTCAGTTCAGTTCAGTCGTTCAGTCGTGTCCGACTCTTCGTGACCCTATTGACAATGTCACGCCACGCTTTCCGGTCTCTCACTATCTTCCTAACATCACATAACTTCACTGCCTTGTCGTGGCGGAGGGGCTTGCGAAACTCGATGAAGTCGTGAGCTCTGCTGTGTAGGGCCACCCAAGATAGACAGGTCACGGCAGAGAGTTCTGACAAAATGTGATTCACTGGAGAAGGTAATGGCAACCCACTCCAGTATTTCCTGCCAAGAAAACCCTATGGCCAGTCCCACACACAGTACACGGGTACAAAAGTCCTCATAGTGTGCACGTCTTCGTGCCACGAGCACGTCGCACGTTCTCCCGTCGTGCACACGTCGCACGTCCTCGCATCGCACATCCTTGCGTCGCACACTCTCACATCGCACATCCTCGCGCTGTGCGGGTCGATAACCACGCACAGATAACCACGCAGAGTCTCGCACAATATTTTCAGTAGGGCGGTTTTCACGACATGCCTCAATCGCGCGTGGAGAAAAAGAAAACGCAAATTGTAATGAAGGCGACTAGATCACCCCTGCTGCGTCGCCACTTAGAATTCTGGTAAGCTGAAGAACGAAACACTGAAACGAGCTACGCGACATGCCTGCAGAAAATAAAGTTCTCCAGTTGGCTGTCTCGACTGCAGATGCGCCTGTGAAAGACTTTGCTATGCAGTTTTCCTTTTTTCGGGCACCGCAGTGTGGAGTATACCACTTTTGCTCACAATACTAAAACCTCTGTCCAATGATGACCACAATTACTTTTGCTTAACCTTCTCATATAAATAAGAAGCAATTTTTCATGCTACATCATTATTGATATTACATCGTGAAATATTTCACTTGCAATGTTCAGTACATGGGCCAAAGAGCTACACCATTCAGATTTCCAATTACCAGCCAGAGTTCAACTGCACGAACACAACCGAATCTTCCTTTTTCAAACATATCAATATCCTGGAACAACAATTCGATATATTCACAGCCATTTTATTGCGCTGCAATTATGATGCAAAACATATTTGACCGCGAAAGCTGTGAGTTTACTTGCTCTGTAAATTGAAGCTGTCGCAGGCGGTACCAGCTAATAAGTAGGAAAGCTGTCTTGTCTTTATACTGAAGCTTTGTGAAAGCTGTACAACTTTCTTTTCAGGCTAAAGCCTTTCTAGACTCATACTATGAAATCCCGTGCGCGAGAGTTGTGCGCGGGATCTGTGCACGCGACCTCTGTGTCGGAGCTGTACGCTGATATGTAACTTGATAATAACGGATCATGACAAGATAAACAGCAGTATATCATCCTGATGACGTTATCAGGACAGTAAAAATTTTTTATACACTGGGAATTGTACCTTTATCTCTTTGATGCCCGCCGAACGTTTTAAACAGCGGCGCCAACTCCGGGGCTATGAAACAAACATCATAATTCTGCTTGTCAGCCATGAGGCTGATAGAAGCGATTATAATGACGCCACACTTAGGAAAATGACAATGATGACAGAAGCAATGATAATGACTGTTCATTTATTTGATAATGAGAATGATAGCAAATGTACAGCTGCAACGTTCCGGAATCTCTGGCTTTTGTTTTCCTGCAGTGTAGATTCCACAGTGCTCTCAGAATATTTTCTTCCCTGCTGGCACTGCTCTGACCTGTTTTAACAAATAACTAAGTCAATACTCTTGCAAATAAGAAGATACTCTTGCGAATAGGGATGGTGCTGATCATCCACTTTCCAACCGTCCAGCTGCTCGGAGAGACATGGGCACGATAAATTGAAGAAGAATTGGAACTTTGTCGCATTGTCAACCAGCGGAGGTTAGAAGACTAGGTAGGGCATCTTCTCAACATGATTGCTGGGAGCTTCACCAACTTCCTTATTTCGCGCGACACCCTTGCTACGGTTGCAGCAGTCATCAAGCGTCGCCTTACATTTGAGGCTCCCGACAGCACGCCAGATAGTGCCCAAAATTTGGCCGCAGCATTAACCTCCCGAAGACCGAAAACATCCCTTCTATGATCAGGAGCATTTTACGCGAGGAGTTCGATACTCAGCGGCAGCGTACAGATTTCAATTTAACTTCCCATCAGACATTGGGTTGTTTCATTAGAGGAAAAGCTTGCGCCATGGACTTTTCCTGCCTACAGAGGAACAGCTGAGGGCATGCATTTTACCAAATAACAACAAACCATCTGAGAACTGCGGTATTGGGCAGAGTAAGAAGTCGAAGTTTCACCCTCATTTCGAGCAGCTTCCATTCCATCAGGATGAAGTGCCTCGTCGTGCGCCTCTTCGCCCGTCCTTGACCTCACCTCGGCCTCCAAGGGAACCTGCTGTCAGCTAGCAGAGCCACCAGCCACCAATATATTACCCCTGTGGCCGCAGCGGACACATCTCCCGCTTTTGCCAGTGGTTCCAAATTTCTTGACAAGTTGTATAACGAGCACGACGCTTTAGTGAGATCAACGCGCAGTGGGAGCAGCCAAAAGCTATCTTCTATTGGCCTCCTCCCCCAACGTTCATCACTGTGCAATTAATGGAGGACATGACATTATTTTCCAGTGGCTTCCAGGACACAGCAGCATAGCGGGCAATTTTCGGGCGGACGAAGTCGCACGAACAGCCCACCAAGACGGCGATTGTGTGTTGATTCCCTTTTCCAGGGCAGACGCAGCGGGCAGGCTTCGCGCAGTTGCGCGGGAACACACACTCTCCTTGTGCAATTCTGGCCAGTTTGCGAGCTGCCGCTTAAAATCCCTGGACCTTGACCTAAAGCTCCGCCTTCCACCTGGCCTATCCCGACGCGAAGAAACTTTGCTGTGCCGCCTGTGGGATGGTGTAGCATTGACAAACGCGTATTCTTTTATGATAGGCATGGCAAACAGCCCTACATGTACAAACTGTGGATGCGACGAGAATATAGGCCACATTCTTTGTGAGTGCCCGATATACAGTGAGGAAAGGCAGTGTCTGTGCCATTCGCTGGAGCATCTAGATGGACGTCCATTGAGTGAAACTAAGATATTAGGTCCCTAGCCGCGGTGATCGTCTGCGGTGAAGGCCTCCTAGGCACTGCTCCGCTTTATGAGAAGCACAGGCCTAATCGAAAGACTATGAGTTTGCTATGACATGACTGCAACGTGATGTGATGTGGCGTGTCTGTTATGTGACTATTTTCAACTGTCCCTCTCTCACAACTTTTATATCCACTCATCCCCTTCCCCCAGTGCAGGTAGCAAACCGGTTCCTTTAACTGGTTAACCTACCTGCCTTTCCTCCTCATCTTCCTCATCCTCCTCCCCCAACGTTGTGCCTTATGTGCGATAGCAGCACCACTCCCCCATTCCAGGGACAAGGTCGTTCACAATTCCCATGTCGCCGCTTCAATTCTCCACCTCTGGGAAAGTAGGCGGTGCGACCTATGGAGGTAAGGTCGTCGGTAGGTCAACTTTACGATTACCCCTGCCTATCATCATGCTAAAAACAAAATGTCACTGTAAGATACAATGCAAAAACAGATGCTTCGTTTGGCACTGGTGCTGCTGTGTTGGTTATGAGCCTTTTATTTAAGAATTGCCTTCGTCAGAAATTTAGTTTGTGTGGGGCAAAAAAACTATGCTTTGTGGAGTTGGGGTGACATTGGCTTGTACTCTGCTTCAGTTGTGCATGGTGACGAGTGCTAGAGAATAGAATACGTTGTATTGATACGTGCCACGCATGATGCGATCTTGGATGTTGACTTTTTGCGCGAGTGTGGTGAAATTATTGACTTCAGCTGACGTGATGTTTGTTTGAAGCTGAACATCATTTATGCATTAATGGACATGTCCCAGTGTCATGAAGGAGTTCTCTCCCTGAAGGAAGAAGTGCGGCTGCCGGCGATGACGGCAACATTTCTTCCCTTGAAATCATCCGAATATTTTGTGGGAAACACTGACTTCTCTTTGATCCAGCTGCCTCGAACGCTCCGAAAAAAAATATTCCGGTCCTACATTCCGTTGTGCAGGCAGTAGAAGATATTTGAGACCCATGTGGTCCACACCGTTGGTAGTATTTCTGATTGCAGAGGACCGCGTAAAGGAAGTCAGAGCATTGCATTGAGCTTGAATGCATGGTCAAAACCTGCTACCATCTAGTGACCGCCGCATGCTGCAATACATGTTGACCATTCGTGCCCCAGTGTTTGAATTTGCCTCCAACGAATCGGGTAGCAATTTCCCGGCTTCTCGACTGCAGCATACAATTAACATAGGCAACACTCCCCCATTTCACCGAAAACCTTTTAGAGTCTCCCCGAATGAGCGCAGGATAAACCTAAAATGGGTGGAAGCAATTTGATAGAAAGGAATCGTGTGAGCATTGTCTAGTCCACGAGCCGCATCTGTGATCCGAATGCTTGGCGGTTATGCCCTGACTACCAGCGTTTAAATACAGTACCAAAACAAGACATACCTTTTACAACGCATTGATGAAGCAGTCGATTGTATGTATTCAGCGTCATATTACTCCGCTATTGATTTATCATCTGGCTGCTGACAAACTGATCTGCATCCATCCGACCTTGAGAAGACTTCTTTCTCAACACCAGATCGTTAATACGAATTTCATCTGAGGCTGCTAGTACTATGCAACGCTCCCGCGACTTTCGAGCGATATATGGCCTAAAAGAAATATGTATGTGTTACCTGCACGATGTTATTCCTTTCGACAAAGCCTTCCAAGAGCACAAGAGAAATGCTTGAATGCTCATGGTTGCATCACTCTTGAATGCATTAGAAAAGCAGCACTCATTTTGAACGCGAAGAAATGCCATCTTGGAGGCCGAGAAACTCTAGTCCTTAGCTTCATCGTTAAAAAGAATGCTATGAGGTTGGACCTGTAGAAGTTTGCAGCAGTACGAGACTGAAACTCCACGCGACAATGAAAAGCCTTCGGAACCTCCTTGGACTCTCTTCCTATTTTCACTGCTTCATTGCTGGTTTTGGGCGAATTTCCCACCCCCTCATTTCTTTCCTTCGAAATGATTCGCAACTATTGGAGAAATTGGTGCTAATCATCTTTCAGTCTGCTCAAGTCTTCCATAACTTCACCACCACTCCTGCACCCCTTCGACTCTTTTGCTCGGTCTTGGGGCGGTGCTTGTCCAGCTGCATAGTGGGGCCGAGTACATTACTGCATCCACCAGCCGCATGATAATAAAATGTGAGCGCTACAACACAGTCAACAAATTGGAGTGCCTCGCAATTCGCTGTGCATAAGTTCCGACCGTACCTCTATAAACGCCCCTTCATTATCGTTGCTCACCATCCTTCTATGTGCTCGATCATCGGACTTCGTGATCCATCTGGACGTCTGGCTCTGCTGGGCATTACTCCTTCAAGAATGTAACTTTGCTGTCGTGCACTAACGTGGGAGTGATGCAGACAGCTTTTCACGCCATCCATTGCCGTCTTCAGTCAACGATGAAGACGTTTCCGAAGAGTGTTTAGCCTTATTCGCGCAGACAGTTCCCTGTACGGCGACATTTAGGCGAGAGCAATGCAGCGACCTCTCGCTGCAGCCTCTTATAGAAGGACAAGACTAAGTATATATTCAACGCCATTTAGCAATATATAATGGATAACTACTTAGTAGACGATGCTGCCTTGATTTCATTAGACACGAAAAGTATCCGCCCGCACGTTCTACACGCTATATCCGATGACATCACATCTGGATATATAGGCATCGCTCGCACCTGCACCGAAATCATCAACTTTTTTATTGGCCGCAAGTTTATAAACCGACCGTTCAGTACGTTGCAACCTGTGAACAATGCAAACGATTAAAGGCATGCAGCATCACCCCGACCGGTTCTTTGTAGCATTTAACACCACCTACTTTATCTTCTCAAAAGATTGGAATTGACCGGCTTCGTCCTTCTATAAAAAGCTTAGAGGGTCGCCACTGGGTACTTCTTTTCCTATACTACCTCAACAGATACGAGGAGACTGCTGTTTTTGTTACCGCAACGACAGCTGATGTCTAGCCGTTCCTTCTACACGCTGGTAGTTTTCGCCGTAGCGCACTCCGTGGTATAATAAGTGATCATGGTTGGAAATCTAATATTAATATTGTGAAAGAAATGCTCCGGTTTTGTGGATCAGACTACTGACAGTCCACAGCACCATCCGCAGACCAACGGCCTCAACGAGCGCACCAACCGCGCTTTGAAAAACACGTTGTCGTGTCCTTGTACGTCTCATCTGACCAGCGCAACTAGGATGCAGAGCTACCGTATGTGACATACGCTTATAACAAACCAAATTATGAGGCTACCAGTTGTTCTCCCTTCTCTTTGGTTACGCCAAACATCCCCGCATTCAGCGATACAATATACCCTTTTTACCCCATGACAACAGCCCACTTACGGAAACTACCATTAACGCCTCGATAAAAATATCATGACCTGCAACATTCTGCCGTGACTTACCCTATTGGAGATTTCGTCAAGCTTTGGACGCCTATGCAGGCGAGGATTGTATGAGAAGTTTCTGTACAAGTACCGTTGCCCCTTCGTCGTGTTGGACCGACTGGATAATTTTAATCACATTGCCGTTCAAGCAAAGACAGATAACCGCCGTTCCCGCACGACACAATTCTTTAATGTGGCTGTCCTGAAATGCCTCCATTGTTGATCTGCCTAATTTTTTTCGAGGCGAGCATCGTCTGCCCCGGAAAGGTTGCTATGACACGTACGGCTTGAAGAGCAGTTGGAGGAACAAGATGGGAGAGACGCGCGCAAACTGATCTGGACTATGCGCCTTTTGTGATCAGCCTTCATTCGTCTGTGCTCACACAGCATCACGCAACTTTCGCTTTCAATTATTAATAAGACTGATCCTATGGTGCCGACATACCGCCGAAGACTCGCCTAGGACAGTATCTCCACTAATAATAATAGGTCTAAGACCGGTAAACTAAATTCACTGTATTATTACTGCTGTCATAGGATAAACTATATTGGACATGAAACGAGGCATTTTAACTTGTCGGGCGAGCGTGGTCATCAAAAGTCACCAATCGCTTCGCAATGTCTTTCGGAAACTCTGCAAGAACCTCCCTTTGATTACTTCGCTGTGTAGATCAGTGATTTCGGTTATGTGCAGAAAAATGTGAGTAAACCAGGCGCATTGTACATTTTGAGCGGACATTCTGAGACAAGTATTCGTTGCTAGGCTCATTTTCTCGTTGGCTCTTCTAATAAAACAGTTGTCTTGTTAATGAAGGGTACACGTTGGTTCGTAACCGAACAAAGCGGTTCGAGAATAACATTCCGTAACCATTACTATTTATGTCTATGTTACGACATGTGACCTTTCTGCCATAATTTTATGGTAATGGACGCGATCTCTAGGCCCCTTCTAATTATTAGCAAACACAGTCAACTTTTGGATTGCATAGGTTGTGAGGCTTTTCTCTTTATAAAGGGTGGACCATAAAAACACCTAGCTAAGCCCTGATTGTGCCGGTGTCTATCTATTATTAGTTTTTTTTTTCAGTTTTCAAGGCGACACTCGAGTCGGGAAAAGGTAATGTCAATAGCGACAAAAAGCGGGGAATTATTTCTCCGAATACGCTTTTTCTTCAACTCTTTTAGTATACGATCTAGACAGCGGGGATCAACTTCATGCGAATTCGATGCTGATTTCCTAATTGTGCCTTTTCTGAGCAAAACATCAACGGCACCTGCTTTACGCACGCTTAAAAGAGAATCCGGCATTCAGAATAATTTTGTGTGGCCAAGAAATCTGCAAGAAAAGCTGGTGCCGCAGACCTTATTGGCCGCATAGTGGACTTAGTAGGAAATAAATGACGTCACTTGAGGCAAGCAGCAGACACTTTCTCGCTACGATTTCCAAGTACTTTGAAATGGAGGGCTCTACCCATTTACTTAGGTTTCTATAGAAATACGTAGCTTGTAATGAATTCAGTCCATGCGCGAACTTCTTATTTGTGTGGGTTCTTATCCTTCTATTTAATAAAATTTACACCAGTAAAATGAATCTGCTTCGATGATTCATCTAGTTATAGTTACAGGGTTAAGAATCGCCAGCCTGGTTCCTTTAGGATGCATATCTGCTGTCAACATAAAGGTGTAGTGCCTCTTCTCTGCAATATGTGAGTAAATCGACACAAACAATTTTCGCACTTCGCGCAGATCAAACAAAGGAAAAATATTCTCCCCTGCCTTAAAATGGATAAATATTTGTAGTTATCATCACCTGTTTTACTATGATCAAGCAAAGAAAAAATATTCCCCCCTGTCCTGATATGACTAAATATTTTTAGTAATCATCTCCTGTTTCACTATACAAATGCCACCAAACCCGAGAAAGACCTTCACTTAGTTACAGCAGGTGATGTTATTATTAAATCCAAATTTAAAATAGCAAACGCCATTCAACCACATGAAGCGAGATACAAGGCTACTGGCGCTTTTTCCGTTGGTAATTTTCCGGATAACGACGTTTCTTGGGAGCCATAAAATCTTTGCAGTGAATCCACTCGAGGATAGCTGAAGCTGCCTTGTTATTCTTGAATTTGAACATCGCGATGCATTCACCAGACGCCTGCGTGAGAAAACCGGAGGAATGGACAGATAAGTCGTGAGACCATCAATACGTTTGCGTTTATTGTGCTCGACAAATAGCTCGGACATTGCTCCTTCAGAATTTTACAAAAGAACAAATGCGCCCACGACACATTGGACACTCTTTTCTCTGTAGAAATATAAAACCTTATTGATATGAATTTCGGTATCAGGGAACTTTTCATGCAGCAGTTGCCCAAATACCATAAAAAGGTAACCGAGTAGGGCAGATGTTGTCTGGAAGGAAGGAATCTTAAACTGTCACGTAAACTACACGATTAAGCAATCATGGCCATTATATGGATCAATGGTAAGGCTACTCTTTTAGAGATCAGCAATCTTTGCGTGGTGTATGCCTACGTGAGACCTCAAGTACGTCTGCCCAGAAACGTCGCAATACTAAAGCCATGGCCGTACCAAAGTCCTTTTAATGTTGATAAGTTTTCTTTCTTTCCGCGACCTATTGCCGAATGGAATGTACTCCCGGATGAAGTAGTGCATGCATTCAATTTTTTAACTGCGATAGAAAACATTACATTACGACTTTACACGATAATTCCGTTATACCCTTCAAGGCACGCGTAGCATATTTTTCCAAAGAGGTATTTCACACTTTATAACAAATTTGTTGTCATTCCCCTTGGTTAAGATTGGAGCTTATTGTGTTGTAGTGGTATAACTAATTAGCTAATGCCGTGTGACTCTTTTTTCCTTAAACTATTCTGACTAACTATTTTCCCTACGATAACGTACAACGGGTGCAGTAGATAATTCTAATGAATCGCCATCGTCATCAACAGGAGCAGCAGCTTGACTATAACCACTGCAGTGCGAGGGCCTCTCCCTTATTTCTCCAATAGTCCTGTACTGTGCCAGCTGCAACCACCTGGTACCTACCAACTTGTTAACCTTATTCGCCCATCTAACTTTCTGTCGCCCCCTGCTACGCTTTTCTTTGGAATCCAATTTGTTACCCTAAGCGACCATTGGGTGTCCTCTCTTCGCACTGTACGTGCCCTGCCCGTGCCCATTTCGCCTTGATTTTGAGAAGGACGTCATTAACCAAGTTATTTACCTAATCCACTCTGCACGCTTTCAACCTCTTAACGTTACACCTACCATTGTGCGCTCCATAGCCCTCTGCGTTGTCCTCAACTTGAGTAGAACCCTTTTCGTTAGCCTCCACGATTCACCTCATTGTTGAATACAGGTGAGATGCCACTTTTATATAGTTCCCTATTTTGCGATACCAATAACAAATTCACTCCATCGTAATGTTATTCTCCTAATTACTTCTATTTCATAATCCGGATTGGTGGTTATTACCTTTGCTAAGTATAGTGTTTCCGCTACGCCTTTCAGTGCACATCAACCTATTGCATACAGATTTTCCTTCTCTATGCTGTTGAACAGTATCTTAGTCGTCTGCATATTGACTTTACGGACCACCTTTCAGCTTGTCCTGTGTAGTCCATCAATCATTCTTTACAATTCATCTCCTGAACTGCTTAATAAGACAACGTCATCGGCGGATCGCAGATAACCGAGTTAGTCTCCATCCACCTTTAACCCTAACTGCTCCCATTCCAAGTCCCTGAATACTTCCTCTAAGCTAGCTGTGACGGGTACTGGGAGATCGTGTCTTCTTGCCTATCTCGTTTTTATATATAAATTTTGCCACTTTCGTAATATACAACTATGGTTGCCATGCTGCCATTATATATCTTTCAGTACTTTCACATACGGCTTGTCTACCCCCTAATTTCGCAATGCAGGCATAACCGCCGAGTTTTCTACTAAGTGAAATGTTTTTTGTAATCAATGAATACAATATATAAGGGCTAGTTATATTCCGAGCATTTTTCTATCACCTGGTTGATGCTGCAGGTATGATCGATAGTAGAGTATCCTTTCCGAAATCCGCGTGTTTTTTTGCTTGGGTAAAGTCTAAAGTTGACCTGATTTTATTAGCCAGTACCTTGGTAAATACCTTATGCAGCACATACAGTAAGCCGATTGACCTGCAAATTTTCAAGCGTTTATCCCCTTTCTTATGAATTAAGATATTCTTAGCGTTCTTCCATGACTCCGGTACCATCGATAACACCAGGCATCGCGTATACATGGTGGCAAATTTTCCAAACACGTAATCTCCCCCATCCTTCAACAAATGTGCAGTTACCTGATCTTCCTTAGATGCGTTCCCCCTCTTCATGGTTTCTAAAGCTATTTTAACCTCGTCATTCCTCACTGGCGGAACGACAGACTGCCATTCACTACTGCCAATCTCATTATTGTCCTGACTACTTCTGCTATTGTAAAGATCAGTATTGAACTCCTCGGCTACTTTGACTATCTTGACCATATTCGTGATAAATAGGTACATAAGCCCATTGTTAAAAGGGGGGTTGTGCCCTAATGTTCCTCTAATGCAAGGGACGAAAACATGTTCTTTATAAAATAGAAGATTTATGCAATATGAGGAAGTTTGATTTATCGTGTCTTTCTAGCCCAATGATGTCGCTGCGGCTTATTCTGTTCCCGAAAGATAAACGTAAACATTAGGACTATTGAGAAGTTACGAGCAAACGTTTCGCCTTTATGAAGTTATTACAAGTAATTAGACCCGCATTTACGGCCTAAAAATTATATAGCAAACTATAATTTTGGCTCAAGTATAATCTGTTGAAAAGAGCACAGAATGGTCGTCTTAGCTTTTTTGAACTTGCCAGCAAATTTTATTAGACCCAATGTTATTAGGCACACCACTCGTGGTTCTCTTCCTCCATTTTCTAGCTTTATCGCTCGCAGTTATTTTTTTATCGAATATATCTCGAATTGAGTATTTGGTTCCCCACCCATCGGTTTTTTGTTACTGATTGCGGCCTTTAACGGTTTACATATATTCACAGGAAAAATCTTTTACTTGTTCATATATATACTTACATGTGCTTATATTCGCAAGTCCTGCTGATAAGGGGTAAAAATATCTTGTTTGCATTTCTTGCCTAACCAGAATATTTGTGATCCGAGCATATGTGATTACTGCAAACTTCCTAACATGTTGCCAACGGCATCGTGTTAGGCAAGGTAGCTCCCTTAATTTTCTCTGAAATTATTATTCACATTTTAATGAGGCGAATAATATTCCCACTGTTAATACTTAGGCTCACATTTTAATGCGCTAACCTGGAAGGGCTCTCTATCCACAATTTGCACCGAAATTGGGAAGCTTACTTTCAAAGTCACTATAGAGCTATATGAATGTTGCAACAGTGGCTAAAATATGCTCATACCCCCACTGGCGCCCACTATACTGGCTTCGTCCTGCCAGTGGTTTAAATGGGGTGCAGACTCGACCACCATGACGTTTCTGCTTCCCTCAAGGGTGTCGACGCTGATAGCACCCTGATATTACCTGTCTTTTGAGAAATCCACTTTACTTTGACCGTCCTTCTTCAAGAATTGTGAATTTACGGAATCATATAAGCACCCATTTTGTCAGAATAGTAGCTTCGGCTTGTCGGTTTCGATCCTGAGGTAACAGCGAGAACCGAGGATGGGAGCACAAGACGAGAAAACGACAAACTAGTGGTCATTGCGTCATCTCATCTTCGGCTAATGCCCACGTTTTGTGCTGTTAACTCAAGAATTAATTTGTAAGTACCAGCATTTGCGGCTAAAGTTCTCTTAAGATAATTAAAAAGGAAGCAGTCGAATGTGTTTTTATGCTGGCTACCGCCAACATAAACCTGTTTCTGAAAAATCCCTCCATCTCTGAATTATATAAGAGCTTACCCTGGGAGCCATCGGCTGGCACTTTTTAGCGTCGAAAGGCTCATCAACGCTGCAGCCCGTTGGTGTATACGTAAAAACAATCCTGTGCTTCTCGCCCTGATCCATGAAAAAGTACCGCAGGTTTTTCTGTAAACTTCTGACCCAAGTTATATACACCGTCTTAATGCGTCTGTATGACTGCTACTTACGTGTCAGAAGTGACATGTAAGAATACGCTGTTAACAAGCTGCTCTTCTTACAGTAGCCAACTTCTTAAAGTAGCCAAATAGTGGCAGCAAGAAAGAGTGTAACCGATCTGCAGCAGCCTTTCGTATATACTTTCTCCCTTGTTTGGGGGCCCTGCTGCACGCACATTTAAACAGCGCGCCCCCTCGTATTTGAAGGACGCGCCTGTTCCCGGCACTCCCTGTGAAATGCACCCAATCCCCGTTCCCTTTTTTTCGTGAAAAAACATCTTTATCTCACTGATCTCGACGCCGAATGTCGAGGCAGGTCTTGGGGGTTGCAATCGGGAAGCAGGCAGGAGGAAGGCAGGAATCAAAAAGGTTGCGAGACGCCGGCGCACCTCGCTTCATAGGGTCCGAGCGGGGGACAGGAGTCCCCGTCGGCGGGAGAGGAAACGGGCAGTGGGGGTAGCGCATAGCGCACAGGGCGTGCCGGAGAGAGGCGCACCCCTAAAATAAGAGGCGGCGCGCTGTCCTGCCTTTAAAGCTGCGTGTAAAGACCCCCAATGTTGTGAAAACAGTGCATTTCAAGTGCTTAGTAATTTATTAAATACCGAAAATGGCGGATCAAGCAATTAATTCCGATACTACAGATGACCATTGAAATTGAAAAATATTGCCATTTTATATCTATTTTTATTACTGTTATGTCCGCAGTTGTCTTGCGGACATAACAAGGAACAAGGCGTTTGCGAAAACAAGGACGATTTATTAGCACTCGACTCAAGCGGTACGCGCTGGCGGCCGCTCATCGGCGCGGTCCAACGTCATCTCTCTCTACACAAAAGGCTGGCCGCTGCAAACAGGATAGGGCTGGGGGAAAGGAGGAATGGTACGTCGAAAGGGTCGTTGGTGCTTCGTTCCAACGCGCAACCATTGCGAACACAACACCGCGGCAGGAATCGCGCACTGGTTGAGCGATTAATTGAGCCCCCCTCGCTGACTAAATAACAAAAGATGTTTTGTCCTCCCCGCCCCCAATCTGCGCGTCTACGCGCAATACACAACACTTCCTCCCCCCATAGAAAGGGGCCTGAGGACGTCGGGCACGTGTGGATGTGCGCTGTAGTATGGCCGTGGCATTATAACAGGCGTTGGCCGTATCTATTTGGTTTACACCTTGCATGGTGGAGCGATGCGTCGTCCGCCTCGATATCCCAAGCCATGGTACTAAGGACTGAAAGGCTGCTTGTTTGGATCGGTGGCGTTAGCGGCGGTTCCTTCAGAAGACGATGTTGGTCGAGGTGTCGGCAAACACTGCCCCCTAAATGTGTATGAGCCAGGATCTCTTCCCAATGCGTCTGCCTACTATAGATAAAACCCGCGCCAGCTGTCCGTGGAATTTCCGAGCGAGAACGTGTTAGCCCTTTTCATTCTCTTAACGCGGAGATCGTCTTCCTTCGGGCCGGTTTCAGGTGCAGCCTCCGGAAGGATGGCACTCAGGTTGGTTTTCAACTCGCCGGCGAGCATGAGCTGCGCTGGTGTGCGGCCGGTTGTGTTTTGCACCTTGCTGTGCTGTTTGAAGAGAAAGTGGGTGATGCGTCGGTGCAATGATCCAGATTGTTCCAATAGAGCTCTCTTGAGCTCTGCCACGTATCGTTCAACCTGGCCCTTTGTAGCCGGATGGTAGGGAGTCGATGTGACGCCTGCGATACATCATCATCATCATCATCATCAGCCTGATTATACCCACTGCAGGGCGAAGGCCTCTCCCATATCTCTCCACTTAACCCGGTTCTGTGCTAGCTGCATCCACTTCACCCCTGCGAACTTCTTAATCTCATACGCCCACCTAACTTTCTGCCGCCCCCTGCTACGCTTTCCTTTCCTTGGAATCCAGTTTGTTACCCTCAGCGACCATCGGTTATCCTCTCTTCGCACTACATGTCCTGCCCATGTCCATTTCTTCTTCTTAATTTCCACTAGAATGTCGTTAACTTGAGTTATTTCTCTGACCCACTCTGCACGCTTTCTATCTCTTAATGTTACCCCTACCATTTTTCGTTCCATAGCCCTCTGGGTTGTCCTCAACTTAAGTAGAACTCTCTTGGTTAGCCTCCATGTTTCAGCCCCATAGGTGAGTACAGGCAAGATGCAACTGTTGTATACTTTCCTCTTGAGCGATACCGGTAAGCTGCTAGTCATAATCTGCGAGTGCTTGCCAAACGCGCTCCATCCCAATCTTATTCTTCTTGTTATTTCCTTTTCATGATCCGGATCTGCGGTTACTACCTGTCCTAAGTAGATATATTCGCCTACTACTTCCAGTATTTCGCTACCTAATGTAAACTCCTGTTCCTTCCCGAGGCTGTTGAACATTACCTTAGTCTTCTGCATATTGATTTTCAAGCCTACCTTCATACTTTTCCTGTCTAGGTCATCAATCATTATTTGCAGTTCATCCCCCGAGTTGCTTAGCAAGGCAATGTCATCAGCAAATCGCAGATTACTGAGGTATTCTCCATCTACCCTTATCCCTAACTGCTCCCATTCCAAGTCTCTGAATACTTCCTCTAAACATGCTGTGAATAGTACTGGGGAGATTGTGTCTCCTTGCCTAACACCTTTCTTTATGGGAATTTTGTTGCTTTCTTTATGTAGAACTATGGTTACTGTGCAGCCACTATATATATCTTCCAGCACTTTCACGTACGGCTCGTCTACCCCCTGATTTCGCAATGCCTGCATCACCGCCGAGGTTTCAACTGAGTCAAATGCTTTTTCGTAATCAATGAATGCTATGTATAAGGGCTGGTTATATTCCGAGCATTTTTCTATCACCTGATTGATGGTATGGATATGATCGATAGTAGAGTACCGTTTCCGAAACCCTGCTTGATCCTTTGCTTGATTGCAGTCTAAGGTTGTCCTGATTCTATTAGCGATTACCTTAGTAAATACCTTATACGCAACAGACAGTAAGCTGATTGGTCTGTAATTTTTAAGGTCCTTAGAGTCCCCTTTCTTGTGAATGAGGATAATGTTTGCATTCTTCCATGCTTCCGGTACCGTCGATGACACCAGGCACTGCGTATACAGGGTGGCCAGTTTTTCTAGCACGATATCCCCCCCGTCCTTCAGCAAATCTGTAGTTATCTGATCCTCTCCAGCTGATTTCCCCCTTTTCATAGTTTCTAGTGCTTTCTTGACCTCTTCCTTCGTCACTGGTGGAACGTCTGACTGTTTTTCCCTACCGCCAATCTCATTACGGTCCTGATTACTTTGGCTACTGTAGAGATCTGTATAGAACTCCTCGGCTACTTTGACTATCTTGTCCATATTAGTGATGACGTTGCCCGCCTTGTCCCTTATCGCATACATCTGGTTTTTGCCTATGCCCAATTTCTTCTTTACCGCTTTAAGGCTTCCCCCGTTCTTTACAGCATGCTCAATTTTCTCCATGTTATACTTCCTTATATCGGCCACCTTGCGCTTATTGATTAGCTTTGATATCTCGGCCAATTCGATCTGGTCTGTTGGATTGGAAGCTTTCATACTCTGCCGTTTCTTAATCAAATCTTTCGTCTCCTTAGACAGCTTACCGGTATCCTCTCTAACTATCCTACCGCCTACTTCTACCGCGCACTCAGTAATGATATCTCTGAAATTATTGTTCCTTGCCTCTAGGGTAATGTCGCCATCCTCAGTTAGAGCTGAATACCTATTCTGTAGCGAGATCCTGAATTCTTCTGCCCTCCCCCTCACCGCTAATTCGTTGATGGGTTTCTTTCTTACTAATCTATTGCGTTCCTTCTTCAGATTTAGGCTAATTCGGGACCTCACCATCCTGTGGTCACTACATCGAACTTTCCCGATTACCTCTACATCCTGCACAATGGCGGGTGTTGAACACATTATGAAGTCGATTTCATTTTTAGTCTCTCCGTTAGGACTTTTCCATGTCCATTTTCGGTTCTTCCGTTTGCTGAAGAAGGTATTCATGATTCGTAAGTTATTGCGCTCTGCAAACTCAACTAGTAACTCCCCTCTGCTATTCCTAGAACCAATGCCATAGTCACCTACTGCTTTGTCTCCTGCCTGTTTTTTCCCTACCTTGGCATTGAAGTCGCCCATTAGTACAGTATACTGCGTCTTTACTTTTCGCATTGCCGATTCTACATCTTCATAGAAGCTTTCAACTGCCTGGTCATCATAACTACATGTAGGTGCATAGGCCTGTACAACCTTCAGTTTATACCGCTTATTAAGCCTAATTACGATGCCTGCAACCCTCTCATTAATACTATAGAATTCATCTATATTACCCGCTATATACTTATTGACAAGGAAACCTACTCCTAGTTGTCGCCTTTCTGGTAAACCTCGATAACACAGTACATGCCCGTCCTTCAGTACAGTATATGCCTCATTCGGCCTCCTAACCTCACTAAGCCCTATGACATCCCATTTCATGCCTTCTAGTTCCTCTAACAGCACTGCTAAACTAGCTTCACTAGCTAGAGTTCTAGCATTAAACGTTGCCAAGGTCAGTTTCCAATGGCGGCCTGTCCAGCGGAGCCAGGCTTTCTTAGCACCCCCTGCTGCGTCACAGGTCTGACCGCCGCCGTGGTCAGTTGTTCCGCAGCCGCTGGTGACTGAGGGCCGTGGTTTTATGGAGCTTATCATAGGAGGTTGTGGCCAATTACTGCACCAGGGTGGCCAACTCCTGTTCTGGTGAGGGAGTGCGTTGCCGGAGGTGCTCACCGGCATCAGGTCGCACCCCAAACCTGTATATGCAATTCCATCGACACGCGGATTTTTTTTTTTTCCATCCGGTGAAGAATTGCGCGGCACCGGGATTTGAACCCCGGTCCTCTTGCATGCGAGGCGGATGTTCTACCGCTACGCCACCGCTGCACCGCTGCGATACAGTTTTGTTTGAAAAAACTGGCTGATCTCCGCTGACACGAAGGCTCTGCCGTTATCACAGGCGATTTTTCTTGGCAATTGAAACGTAGCAAACAAGGTTCTCAGCTCATCAATGACCGCAGCTGATGTTACTTTGGTCATCTGTTTGACCTCGACACATTTAGTATAGGCGTCGACAAGGACAAGAAACGTGCTTCCCTCGACCGGTCCTGCAAAATGGATATGAATATTGTGCCAGGGCTCACTTGCCTTTTCCCACTGTGGGGCCGGGGCCTTTGGTGGTGCCTTTTGGTTGCTTTGGCATATCTGACAATTCTGAGCACTTGCTTCGACGTCGCTGTCGATTCCAGGCCACCACGTAAAGCTTCGGGCGCACATCTTCATAGCAACAATGCCTCGATGACCTGTTTGAAACAGTGACATGACTTGCGCACGTAAAGCTGGTGGGATAACAACTCGTGACCCCCAGGTGATGCAACCGCGGTGCGTACTTAACTCTGTAGCTCTCTTGCGGTAGGCGTTGAAGTTTTCTCCCTTTAGTCGGCTCAAGTTGCCTTCTTGAATGGCGTTGAAAAGCTCCGATAGGGATGGGTCCTCTTGCGTCGACGTAGCAACTGTATCTGCCGTTAGCGGCGGGTTTGGCAGGGCCTCGAGCATTAACACGTCTCCCGGGTTAGGTGGTTCTTCGTGCGTCGTGCTCAGCGGTAGGCGGGTCAGTGCGTTTGCATTTTGCTGCTCCTTCCCCGATCGGTGTACAAAATTGTAGTTATATGCTGACATTTTGATATACCAATGTGTCATGCGTGGTGACATCTGCGGTGTTAACATATTGGGCCCCCAATGTGTCATGCGTGGTGACATCTGCGGTGTTAACATATTGGGCCCCTAATGTCTAGCAGTGGCCGATGATCTGTTGTGAACGTTACTTTTCGCCCAGCGATGTACTGGCGAAAGTATTTGGCCGCGTAGACCACAGCAAGCCCCTCGTGATCGAAGTAAGAGTAATTGCGCTCTGCTGCTGGATAGAGTGCTTGACGCAAACGCAATTGGTGCCTCTCTTCCTTGACTTTCAGTTTGTGAAAGAACGGCACCTACTCTGTAGTGTGACGCGTCGCAGGGTATAATCAAGGGCTTGCTCTCATCGTAAAGTTTGAGGGCAATGCATTGCAAAAGAAGCGGTTTCAGGGCCACGAATTACTCCTGATTGCTTGGTGAGCAGGTTTATGGGACCTGTTTTTGCAATAGTTTGTACACGTCGTTGACCACAGTTGCTCGCTGTTCTAGGAACGGGTCATAGAATGTAAGGAGTCCAAGAAAGGATTGGAGTTCCTGCTTGTTAGTTGGTGCTCGTGCCTCTGTTATTACTAGCACTTTGTCATCATTTGGATAAATGCCTTCAGTGTCAATTACATTACCAAGGACTTTCACCTTGGGTACGACAAAATAGCATTTTTCCTTGCTTATACGCAAGTTAGCGTTGGCTAGCCTTACGAACACCTGTTCCAAATATGAAGCATGCTCCTCGTCTGATGCTCCTGTGACGATTACATCATAGAGATAAACGCATGTTCCAGGAATTCTGTGAAGTATTATGTACGTATACCTCTGGAACTATGCTGGGGCTGCCGCTATGCCAAATGGCAGTCATTTGATTTTCTAGAGGCAGTTCAGCGTATTGACGGTAAGCAACTGATATGTTGATTCGCTCACCTTCAGCTGCTGGTTCGCTTGCGTAAGGTCCACGATGGTAAAAAAATATCCCTCCATGACGTGTGCCGAAGACCTCCTCTGCCATTGGCAACGGGTAATAGAAGTGCTTGGTAAACCTGTTCAATGCACTCCGGTAGTCCCCGCCTAGTTGTAGGGTGCCATTATTCTTCCGAACTACGACAAGTGGTGTTGCGCATTCAGAGTGCTGTGTTGGTTCAATGTCGCCTTGTTCTTGAAATTTGTTGAGTTCCGCTTCTACTACAGATCTTAAGGCAAAAGGTACTGCCCTCGCTTTGAAGAATTGAGGCCTGGTATCGTTGAGCAACTGCAGGTCAACAGGAGGTCCCTCGTGTCCTGGGATGTCATTGAGGAAGACTGTTTTGTACTTCTCTTGAAGACATTCCACCAGTGACTTCATTTCAGTCTGGTGGACGCTGCTGATGGTTATCCCAAGTGTGTCAAACCAGTTCCTTCCCAGAAGTGGCAGCTTGCATTTCTTCCCGTTGTGCAGAACATCGACGTCGGCTCTACCCAGTAGCGGCAGGCTCTGACCTGACCACGTCCTGAGGTGCGTGTCATCATCTTTTAGTCTGGGTGCGTGTTTCGGCAATGTTTTCGAAAGGTTTCCTTGCTGATAAGGGTGCTTTCAACTCCGGAGTCGACTTCGAACTGGAGCAGCTTATTGCAGATGGTGAAGCAAGTCATTATTTTCTGATTTGTGCCGATGTTGGCAACAGAGTTTAGGTTGTACAGTACTGACGGAGGTGACTGAAATCACAGCTTCTCAACTTGTGCCGCAAGTTCAGAAGCGCCTGCGCTATGATTGCGTGACTAGGCTGATTTACACTGCCTCTTTTTCGTTGTAGATGGTTTCTCGATGTGCCCACGCTTGTGGCAAAAGTTGCAAATAGTTGCTTAGAAGCGGCACGTATGGAATATGCTGTTCGTCACAGCATCATAGGCGTTGAAGCTTTGGAAGCTTTTTTAGGGCGGGCCTTCATGTTTTGGCTCTGGCTGCTCGAATGGCTTGTTTGGTGCACTTGCTCGATAGATTTCCACATTTGTCGTTGCTGCTGTCCCGCACTTTACGTTCGCAAGGTGATATCATAGGCTTTCGTGAACTTCAGGTCCTTCTCCGCGAACAGACGCTGTTGCAAGGACTCGTCACAAAGTCCACACACGAATCGATCACGCAGCATGATGTCCAAGGGAAGCATTGTGTTCGGTGACTACTGTGCATGCAGGCAGCGTCCGAAAGTTGCAGTCGGCAGCCAGTATCTTTAGTGCCATAACGTAGGCACTTGCAGTTTCTCCCTCCAACTGGTCACGTCGTTGGACGCGAGCCCGGCTGTAGACTTCGGATGGCCACTGGTCGGGTCGAACTGCTTCTACAGCGGAGCTACGATGCCGTCGTAGGCCACGGCAACTGGAGTGCTTGGTTGTAATAGAGCGCTAACAGTGTCGTACGTCTCTACTTCGCACAGCGTAAGCAGGTGGGCCTTCCTCAGGGCATTCTCCGTGATGTTATTTGCCTCAAAATAGAATTGAAGGCATCCAAACCGCGATGTCCATGAGGAACCATTAAAATCTGGTATCCGTCGAGGAAGCGTGCGCGTAGAAATGTTTGTTGAACGGCGTAGCTTAACGCTTGTCTCGGATCTGCTACCTCGTCGCAACTGTTATTTCCGCGGTTGTCTTGAAGAAACAAGGCGTTTGCGAGCACAATAACTATTTATTAGCACTCGACTAGAGCGGTGCGCGCTGGCGGTCGCTCATCGGTGCGGCCCGAAGTCATCTCTCTCTGCACACACGGCTGGCCGGTGCAGACAGGAGTGGGCGGCGGAAAGGAGGAATGGTATGTCGTGAGGGTCATTGGTCCTTCGTTCCCACGCACAACCATTGCGAACACAACACCGCGGCGGGAATCGCGCACAGGTTGAGTGGTTTATTGTTTCCCCGTCTATGCGTCTATGCAATAGAAACTAATCCTGCCGGTCCTATGGGGAGCTTTTACGGGAGGGGGAAATAAAAGAACATTGTAAGCACAAGTGTATATACTATTGAAGGTATCATGAAATGGGCAGCTGAACAGAAAACACTGCGTGAAGAACAACTAGCTCAAACGTCTGCAGTATAATTGGAGGTATGCTCAAAACAATAATAAGTAATGTTACAAAATCTTCACTAGGTTCATCACAAGGCAAGAAGACGTGCTAGTTGCTTCGTGATGCAGGATTGCATCACGAAATAAATAAACCACTAAACACGTATATAACGTATAAAACACGTAAGAAGAAGAGAAACACAAACAGCAGTTACAATTCAGCGCTCTTGGTTCTTGCTTTCACATGACTTCCCGAGTAGCACACATTACGTGGCCCACCTAGGGCCCGTATGGGCAAGTTCGGCTAGGGCAACCACGATAACGTCCATGATGGCCCCCTTTAGGGATCAAGCAGGCAAGCCCAATTTGGGCTTGCCCCTGCGTTTTCCATATAGGCTTGAAACGGGCTGAGTACATATTTCCACATCGGGCTCTCAAGGGTCCCGCTCGGAGAATTTTAGGGCCGATGCAAAGAAAATTTGGGCTTTGTGTAGAAAAAGCCTGGGCTAATCTTATTGGGGCTACCCACCCAAAAACGCAATGAGTCCCGCATAGGCCGCAACGAGGATAAATACAGGTCTGCCCGTGCTTTGCCTACATGGGACCCTTGAGGGGTTCTCGAGGGAAGGTCAAGCGGAAATGCAGGCTTCATGCCGAAAATCCCTAGGCTGCCCCAAATGGGGCTGCCCACCAAAAACCTAGATAATTTCCATATGGCCTGTAGTGGGGCAGGAAAGTGCTCCTTTCCGCTTCGGCACGAATCGGTCTCTTGCGGGGTAATTTAGGGCACAGCCGATGCAAATTTGGGCCCAAAGCGAATAGTAAACGGACTAGCCAAAACGGGGCTGGCCACTCAAAAACTGAACAGGTCCCGCGTGGTTTGGATCCGGGCTGAAAAAGGGGCATTCCTCCACGCCGCCCACATGGGTATTTCTTGGGTTAATTGCAGGCAAATGCAACATATATTCGTACTCCATGCGGTAAAAATAAGATAAGCCGAATTGAGGATGCCTATGAAAGGCCGGAGTGGGCCCCAAATTGGCCGTAGGCGGGCTACCGCTCTGAAACACCTTCACCCTATATTTCAGGCAGTATTTTATTTATGTAATTCATCTTATACCAGCCGCTAATTGCACCTGCTAGATTTTTCACATAACCATTCTATGCATATTCATACCATGAATAAAGACTATGATTTTACTCTAAAAGGTACGTTAATTACGCAGTATTGACAGAAAATATGCAGCAGTAACTGTTCCGCTTTACGAGTACGTGCTGAACTACCTTAAACTTTTCCTGCGCCATTATTATTCTACATACACCACCGAAATAAATTTTCAGACCAACATTTAAGGGGTGATGTGGGGCAGCCCAGATTATTGTAGTGAATTCAGAATAAATTTTTCCTATGGTTTGAGTGTCGAATAGCAGATAAATAAATAGTGCTGAATGTTTCACACTCGGTGATTAATGGGACCTGGGCAGCCCCGAAAGTACCAGATTTAATCCATGAGGGCAGCACGTGGGCGAGGCGGAAACGGAATGGCCTCCGCAAAGCCCACGCCGGAACAATTCACGTACTGGAGGGAAAAATCGACGTACAAATGAAAACCTTGATCAATGCGGCGGCACTGCCTACATAAACGCAGTACCCATTAATGATTCTGGTATGCTGCCTATATTCAGCTATCTGGGCTGAATGCGGGCCGCCCTATTTAGGCTGACCACATGAATTGGGACCAATCGAGGCAAAATTGGGCAGCCCACGCCCCCCCCCCCCCCCTGGGTACGTATTGCAAATCTCGCATGGGGCCTGTGTGGACTGTCCCCACGGGCTCAAAGCGGGCCCTCACGTCATAGCCCATTTCGTGCTACCTGGGTTGTCTCCTCTCTGTTTTGCAGCGTAATCAGGCTTCATCAGTACTCGGCAGCTAGTGTAAGCGAAGTGCGCAGCAAGCCGTTATATTGAAGTGAGTGTTCATATCTCCATCAAGTAATAAAGCAAAAGTAGGTTTTCTGTGTGCCCTCTTCAAGGCGTTAAAGAAGATCTCCACCAAAATATTCAATTCAGTAGTAAAGTTACGATATTGAATAAACTGAATAAATTGTTGTATCTTTACTGAGGATAGGTGCCAAAATCGTAGAGCCTGGGGAAGTCAACGCTTTGAACATATCCCCTTTCTCAGGCTGGTAAATTTTTTTTTATATCCGGAATAAAGGGTTCTTCATAATTTTGTAGTCTTTCCTTGTGACTCGACTTTCCGTTATTTGCAATCCGGAAAGGCATTTAAAATTCGCGCGCTTAACATGAAAATTTCTTTACTTTTCTTGTAGTTTATAGCTAAGACAGACGGAACAGTCGTAAAGTCTTTT
>JAJIZL010019173.1:0-58106 GCA_023969395.1 Amblyomma maculatum | reverse complement strand
CAGCTAAAATTCTGACTGGTCTTAAAAAGGTTTCATTTCGTCCGAATAAAAAACTGTCAGCCTTTAAAAAGGTATACGCGTCAAAGCTCATTTTTTATTTGTCCTCTTTACCACTTTCCTAGCAACCAAGCTTCGCAACAGTTAAAAGGTACGGGAAGTGTGTCTGCGAAATCTTCTCGTCTTCTGGTGATGAGGTATCCTGAAATGTTTCCCAGTCCTATTCAAATTGGGTCTTGCAGTTACTGCTGATCTCTACTTAGTCTTCAAGTGTCTAATACTCTTTAATCGATTGCTAAGTTCTCAAGTGCTCTCTGAACTTCGTTAAACTTCGTTATTTTGCGGTAGTATCTTATAGTTTATTACATATTGTTACGTGTTGCCAAGAAAAGGAGACGGTACAACATGGCGACAGGATGAACGATGATTTATTTTCTGGCCTAGCGCGAGGGCTCCTCTCGCGCCACTGCCGATTTTCTTCGCAACACTTCCCGGGGCCAGCGAGCGATCATCCCGATCGGTTGATTGAAGCTGGTGGAGACGTGAATGTGAGGATGTTCAAGAAAAGATAGAAGAGAATAATGTGCTTGCCACCACGATGACGATGAACACGATGATGCTTGGGTGATCAGACTGCCGTGGAGCTGTTCAACAATCTGTCACCAGAGTCCATGGGACCAATTGCTCGAGGTCACGTCGGGCGGCTGGGCGGGGGTTGGGTGTACATGTTCGGTTCCTTTGGGTCTTTCGGGTCGTTCGTCTCGGTTCTGGTTAGTCTGTCTGTTCTCGTTGTCTTCACACCCGGGCTGGGGCCTGGGCGGCGGTAGTTGGTCGGGTCTGGGTAGCAAGGGCTGGGGCGAAGCTGCTCGGCGATGTCCCAAGGCCTTCGGTCGACGGTCCCGGCTTACAAATGGCATCGATGCTCCAAGGCAAGGATGGGGATGACGTACGCCGCACCTCCAACTAAAATGTTACGTGGTGACAAGCAAAGAAGACGGTACAACATGGCAACAGGATGAATGATGATTTATTGTCTGGCCTAGCGGAGGGCTCTTCTTGCGCCACTGCCGATCTTCGCAACAATATATAATAAGATGTTTTAGGGTTGTAAATACTACAATGGTGTCAGTTTTCTGCATTTCAGCAATTGGAACGTACATGTGCTTATCTGTGTCTTGGTTAAAGATTATATCTGGCAGAAAGTTGGTGGTGCATGATGCCTCTTATTTTGTATCGTTCTCCTATTCAATGTGCTGTGCTCGGTGTTTGCTCGTCAGCGTTTTCCAGTTGTCTGGCGCTGTGTTGAGACAATGTTCTAATTACAACAGATTACATCTAAACACTAATGGTCCACTGAAATGAAATCGTCATGTGACCTAATCATCATCTTATGGTACTATCCGCCGCACTGACAGGTTGACGTTAGTATCCCCTGAACAAGTGTTGTCTGGTGATCCTGCCTGTACCTGGCCTTACTGAGTTCCATGCTCTACGCAACGCTATGTAATTTTGTCTTTTCTAAGTCGTATTTTGCTATTTTGTTACATGCAGCTTGTTTGGCTGCAACAGGCTGCTATCATTTACAGGATACGCTGTGATCTTAGGAACAATTTACGCCGAAGTAGTTTAGGACCACTGTCGGAAAATTTAAGGTGCGTCCAGGTGTATTAAAGGAGCCAGAACCATTGAGTAAATAACTTCGCCAAACAGGCAGTTTGCTGCAGAATTTTGAAGCGGAAAGCTTCACTACGAGGGCCAGAGTCTAGCTTCGCGCATGCCGTATGCCATATGCGGTATGCCGCGATTGATTGATTGAAAACTTTATTTAGTGCATGGGAGTTCTCGGAATTGTGGGTGGTCCGCCTATTCCGGCAGCCCAGTGGCCTGCGCCGCAGCGTCGGCCCTGCGAACCAGTCCGCGCTGTTGGTCGGGGTCCTCGCTGTGCAGAATGGCCTCCCACATTGCTCCAAATTGGGATTAGGAAGTTTATCGATAAAATGATTTATATTGGCATGCCCACACCACGTGAAAAGCCGTAGCTATTTATCCACAGTGGGGGCACTCTGGTGTGTAAAGTGAGGGGTACCATTGGTGGAGTGTGTAACGAGAGTGTCTGTCTGTAGCCGGCGGAGGGTATGTTCTTCTGCCTCGTCTAGAGTTTTGGGAGGTGTGGGGTATGTCTGTGTGGCCTGTCTGTAGGACTGCAGGAGTTCAGCAAAGGTGATTACAGGCTGTGTGATATGTTCCCCATCGGCTAAGGGGGGATCCCGGTGTAAGAGAGCTCGGGCGTGCCGGTGGGCGGCGTCATTCCCTCCTGTGTGTTCCGTGTGTCCCGGAAACCATATCATTGAGGCCCGATTAGGGGGGTGTTTTGCTAATAGTGTTAGACATGATTGATGGATGATTCCGCTGGTAATATTCCTGCACGAATTTTGGGAGTCGGTGAGTACAATAGCGTTTGGGTTGGTAGCCAGCGCTAGTGCAATGGCTGCCTCCTCAGCGTGAGTGGGGTTGGATGTGCGGACTGATGCGCAGTTGACTAATTTGCCCTCGGGATTCGTTATGGCGATGGTCATCCGCCCTTGGAATCGACAGATTGACGTTGCAGCCAAGGCCAGTTGCGCAGCCCCCTCGCCAAGCTCTGCTGGCGTTGCAGATGCCATGCACTTGGAGGGCATCGTAACTATCACTACCCACCACTTACTAGTTAAGGGGTGTTTACTAACACTGATAAGAAAATAACTAGTACTCAGAAAGAGGATGTCATGGTTAACTATCACTAACCAAGAGTAATGGTTAGACGTTTCGAGACGTCCATAGCCGTCACATGGTGACGTCATATGCCGTGACGTCATCATGCAGTCATATTCGCTCATGTATAATAACCGGAAGTGATAATGACCTCACATCCGGTCATGACTTCATGACTGGTGGTGACGTCACCAAGAGATCCACGCATATACGAAGCTGACCCCGCCGGGCATTCCATCCTTGTGTCCGTGTGGCGCCTTTACTTTGGCGCTTCCTCGAACGGTGCACCACAGAGCATATATAGAAATAGACTAAAAAAAGTTGTCACTCAATTAGGTTGACGTCAAGGATGTGACGTCACCCATCTGCCATCAGCTGAGGAGAGGTCATGACGTCACAATGCGATTCATGCATAAACGAGGGGATTCACTCCGCCGACTTTGAGCAGAGCGGAGGTGCGTTCGATGATATCCATCGACTACGGCCGCTCGAGCACAAGTTGGATTCGACAGATTTTGGACATTCGACAAACGGACGTCGAGGATATCAATTCTTCTAAGGTGGGCCTTCCTCGTCTCGTTACGATTTTTGGGACTTTGATGCGTTCGACGAGTCACGTAGTGAGCTAAGCCTGAGATTAGGCCTAGCGGTGAGAAGCCACCGGCGGCGGAAGCTCCGCTCGGAGACTGCCTTAACCATGAGAGAGACCGTGCAAGGTACGGACATAGATCCAGAAGAATTGAACGTGCCGGGACAATGGTACGTTAGTAAGAAGAAAGGGAAAGCGGCTGCTCTAGTGAACGACGAGGCACGCAGTATGGAACGCCAGCGAGCCGCCGAGAAGCTCGCAGGCAGGAAGATGGCGGCAAAGTCGGTCGAAAGGCAATTTGCACGTATTCCGGACGGCGCCGAGAAAATAGTCATGAGGCCGCGTGGCGATCTCGTACGTCTGATGAAATACGGAAGTGCATATTTGGCTGACGTAATAGTTAGGGCGGCTGGCGTGAGCCCAGACGCGGCCGGGGAAGATGTCATATCATTCAATGTGAAGCAACATTCCATTCTTGTCGCCACCGTCAGCGCGGAAAGAAAGAGAAAGTACGCCGACTTGAAGCTCCTCGCGTTTGAAGGGGAAAAAATCGAACTGACTACGTACATTGCTATGCTAGAGGACTGCGGGAAAGGCGTCATACATAAAGTCCCTTTGTCCTTCTCGGACGAAGATATTTTGAAAAGGCTGCAAGCCCACGGTAATCCTCCGCTCCTGGGGGTGCAAAGACTGGGAAGAAACTCGAGGACAGTTTTAATACTGTTTGAAGACAAAGAGGTGCCGCGGTGGGTGAGACTCACGCCCGTGGCGCAACGCTGCGTTCTCTACCGCAAGAAGTTTGAAGTTTGCAACGCCTGCGGCAGGCTCGGACACCGCGAAGACGTCTGCCCGGACCCCGCAAATGTGAAATGCCGTGGCTGTGGCATGGAACAACCACCACAAGACCATTTCTGTGAGTGCAAGTGTCAACTGTGCGGGAAAGGACACCCGCTTGGTGACAAAAAATGTCGAGAACTCTACCGCGTTCCATACGAGGTAAAGAAGAGGAAATGGGAACGCAAGGTCAACAAGCAACAGCAGCAGCAACTTCAGAAGCAGCAGCAACAGCAAGTCGAAGCGATCGTCGAACGAAATCACCGAGGTCGTTCCAAGGTCAAGCGTGGAAACGAGGACTTTCACGCCAGAAACGACTCCTTCCCGAGGCTGGAGGAGACTACCGAAGGACGACAGCTGCGCGGCCGGTCGAGTTCCAGCTCCAGGGGGCGTTCTGGATCCAGACGCAGCTGGAGATCGAGTTCCAGGGACCCGGAGAACCCGTTGACTAAGAAGCGGAGCCTGAACAGGGACCGTAAAAATGTAAGCTTTGAGAGCGGGGCTTCCCAGGCAAATGATAAGAAGGACGAGGAGATCTATAAATTAAGGAAAGAAGTTAGGGAGCTTAAAGATATCATGAATAAGCTCACTCAAGAGTTGCATAGACCTAAAGGGCAAGCGCGTACTGGGTCCCTCTCTCCCCATAGAGCGCCACCAAAATTGGTATCAAAACCAACTGGCCTGACCCCTAAGGCTGCGACTTCCACGCAGCCTGCGGCATCGGAGGAGGAAAAGATGATTGTAGAATCGGCAAGACCGCCCCCAATAAAACGCAAAGGGGAAGACGCTGATCCATTGGTGGCACTAGAAAGAAGATTAGAAGCCAAAATCGAAGCTAAATTTGAATCTTTAATGACCCGAATTATGGGAGCAATAAACCAAATTCAAAGCCAGATCCAAACCCTTACGGGCGAAGCACAACTTCAAAGGGCAGAATTAGTTGCCATCGGAGAATGGCAGCAAAAAGCTGAGGAAAAATTTGATCAGCTCCATAATGGCCAGAGGCGCACCAAGAGAGTCTTTGATCTGGCAGTGGAACTGTCGCGGCTTCCAACGGAAGCGTGCGTTAGTGCAACAGTACTTGACGCTACTAGATGAGAAACCACTAGCTATAGCCCTGCAAGAGACGGGTAAAGCAGCAAAACTCTCGGGATACTAATCTTTTTCAAGTGAGATAGGTGAGAAATCTCGCGTCACAACATTGGTTAAGAGGAACATTGCTGCAATCATGCACGAAATCAATTCGAAAGAAATTGAGGCAGTGCTATTGGAAATTCTTACGGGACGAAACGTGCAACCAAGCCTGTTCCTCTTAAATTTATATAGTACGCCACAGCAGAGAAAGGTGAGATTCAGGGCCCTCTTTCGCAAAACGATAATGACCGCCGGGAGTAATCATTTGCTAATAGTCGGTGACTTCAATGCGGCGCACCCGGAATGGGGTTACGCTAAAAAAGATCCTAAAGGCAGGCAGTTATGGGAAGACGCGCACCAGCTGGGACTCACCTCGCACACGGACCCTACTTTTCCATCCAGGGTGGGTAACAGCGTCTGCGTAGACACTTCCCCTGACTTGACCTTTTTCATAAACTGTGAAAGATCTGAACTGGCAAAATTCGGAGCAAAATTTTGGCAGCGACCATTTTATTCTCGCCTCGATCCTTAAAAAAGGAGTAAAGACGCGCCGTGTGTGTCAACCGAGGGTTACGCAATGGGAACTATTTAGGGAAAAGCGAGAGAAGGCTGCCGAAAGGAAGATTACAAACATAGAAAAATGGACGAAGACCCTCATGCGTCACGTTGGAGAGGCAACAAAGAATCTTGAAGGGGACGATGCCCCGGAGATAGCTGATAGCAAACTGCTTCACATGTGGGAGGCAAAACTTGGTATGAAGCGCAGACTAAAGAAGCAAAAGTGGAACCGTAATCTTAGAAGGAGGATAACTAGACATAATAAAGAAATTGAAAATTATGCAGTTAAATTATGCGAACAGAATTGGTGCAGTAGATGCGACGAGATGGAAGGGGGCATGAGCCTTTCCAGAACGTGGGGTCTGCTGAGACACCTATTAGATCCGACCAACTCAAAATCGCAGTCAGGAATTAGATTATCAAAAGCCAGGCACGCGTTTAGGGGACAGACGCGGAATTTATGGATGCACTAGTCAACATGTACATTGGGGATACTCATAGTGCCCCCCTCCCAGAGTATGACGGAGCTCCCAACGAGGAGCTGGACGCACCCATCACGGAGGCGGAGGTCAGGGCAGAAATATTGGGTCTAAAAACAAAATCGGCCCCGGGCCCTGACGGGATAACTAACAAAATCTTAAGAAACCTGGATGATGACTCCATCAGCGCTCTTACTGAGTATATGCAAGAAATTTGCACTAAAGGGCACCTGCCTCGGCAGTGGAAGTCGGCAAACGTAATTCTAATCCCAAAACCGGGCAAACCCCAGAAACTAGAAAATCTAAGACCTATTTCTCTAACCTCATGCATGGGAAAATTGATGGAGCATGTAGTCCAGACACGACTGACGCGCTTTATGGAGAAACACGACCTGTGGCCGCACGAGATGGTCGGCTTTCGACCGGGTTTGAGCAGGACGTGATGCTCCGACAAAAAATACGGCTTAATCGTCTCGGCCTGGACTTGACAAAGGCTTTTGACAAAGTTAAACACAAGCGATCCTCCACGGTCTCCGAAAAATCGGAGTAAGTGATCGAACATATGAGTACATGCTTGCATAAAGTTTCAAGACATTCAGTCCCCCACAGTGAAGTTAGGGAGCAGGGGGACGCCGCAGGGCTCGGTTCTCTTCCCGTTACTTTTCAGCGTGGCGATGAGGGGCCTCCCAGAAGCCCTGAGGAGCATAAAGGGGCTAAATTTCGGTATTTATGCGAATGACATCAATCTCTGGGTTAACCAGGGTAGTGATGCGAGCATTGAGGAGCACCTACAGGCGGCGGCGGACACTGTCGTAGACTACGCTGCCAGTAGGGGTCTATCATGCTCGCCGCAAAAGTCAGAATTATTCGTCTATAACCCAAAGTCACTCCGATGCAAGCGCAGCTGGGAATTTGACATTAAAGTAGAAGGAAAACCAGTTCCAAAGGTAGATCAAATCAGAATCTTAGGAGTATTCATTCAGGAAAATGGATATAATGATGGAACAATCAGAAAGCTAGAGGGATTCGCCATTCAAGCCATTGGAATATTTAGAAGAATCGCGTTGAAAGGACGAGGCCTCAAAGAAAGAAGCTTGCTTAAACTCATCCAAGCTTACGTAATAAGTCGCGTGAGCTATGCCACGCCGTTCTTAAATATCAGGTCGGAGGAGAAGAAGAGGTTAGACTCTCTCATACGACGGTGCATAAAGAGGGCCTTGGGCTTACCAATTACCATATCCACAGAGAAGCTCCTTTCTATGGGAGTGCACAATAGCTGGGACGAAATAGCGGAGGCTGTCAGAGTTTCGCAGCTGGAAAGATTAAGTCGAACGACCACGGGTAGAACTATACTCCAAATGGTAGGCCTGCAGACAGATAGGGGACTACGAGAAAAATCAAGTATCCCACAGGTCTGCCGAGAAAATCTAATCATTCCTCCCCTCCCTCGTAACATGCATCCCATATTTAACACAGAGAGGAGGGAGAAGAGAGAGAAGCACTAATCAGACGCTTCGATTCGATGGACAGCAAGTCGGTTGCGTACGTGGATGCGGCAAGTGGCAAAACGGGGGCGGCGGTCGCCTCGGTGGTCGACGGCCGAGGTGCCCCGGTATCAGCCGCCACCATTAGAAGCCGCAACACTGAAACGGCTGAAGACGTTGCAATAGCGCTCGCTTGCGTCGGAACGCAAGCCAATTTCATAATCAGCGATAGCAAAACGGCTATTTTGAATTTTGGAAAGGGTAGGGTCTCGCCGGAAGCGGCAAGGATTATGGCCAGTAAACGACTAAACAGGAAAATTCGCCTAATTTGGACCCCTGCACACACGTCCGTTCCTGGCAACGAAGCGGCCCACGAGTTAGCCCGAGCTCTTTACTTCCGGGTAACTGTGGAGCCGCCCGATTGCCGAAACATGGACGAGCGTCTGCAAAATTATACGGAGATTCTTCAAAATTAAAGGTTAAGCAGGAGACTGGTGCCACCACCGGATAAAAGTCTAAACAATAGGGAGGCAGTCGTATGGCGGCGCCTGCAAGCTGGAAACTTTGTAAACCCGGTCTGGGCATATTATGTCCAAATGGCAGATAGGAAAAACGATAAATGCAAGCAATGTGGGGAGAGAGGGACCCTCGACCATATAATCTGGCAATGTACTAGCTCCCCAGGGGCTAAAACAAATATAAATTGTAGAGAAGCCTGGGAAGCCCCGCTGCGGAGCGAGGTCCCACTCCATAGCTACAAGCCATCCGCCTGGCGGAAGAAGCCGCGAAGAGCCAAGACCTCTTTGCCTGCTTCTGATCGCGGAGGTCTCTGCTCCCGTCCCTTAGGCCTGCGTGCCGGGGGCGGGAATTGGGTGCCTCCTAATTCGGTGGAAAATAAAGTTATCATCATCATCATCATCAGCTGAGGACCAAGCGGGAACGAGTAGGGTGCCTCGATGCGCCCGCCCTCTGCAGCGGAGCGGGGGGGGGGGGGGGGAGGGCGGCGCTCTTCGAAGCGGCGTGGGGCACAGTGAGGGAGTGAGTGAGTGAAAAACTCTATTAAGTATATTTAAGGGAGGGGGATGTGTAGGTGGGGTCCCTAGTCCGGGACTCCAGCGGCTGCCGCTGCTACCCGCGCACGTGTCACGAGGGCCCGTTGGGCCTCTAGTACAGAGCTGGATAGGGCAGCCTCCCACCCCTCAATTGTTCGCACTGCATTATCTGGAGGATTGCGCACATAGGAACGAGTGCACTCCAACGCCTTCATGCGGCGCTTCTTGCCTTCCGCGATTGACAGATGCTGCGGCTTTCCTTTCCTGTAAACGAATTACAGAACGCCGGTGAACTTAGACGCGCTCGATATGGAAGCCAAAGAGAGTTTAGCTGCTGTCGAACTGGAGAAATTACTTTTGATCCCGAGGTAGTACTGCTTTTCGTTACGTATATCCAGGCATAGCAGAGCTGCCATCTTTAAATTTTTTGGGACGGAGTTGCTGAGTGCCTGCCTACGGGACGTGCTTTCTAATCAAGAAATCGCATTCCCAATCATGCCCGCAAAAAACATAATAGTTAGTTTTGTTACACATTAGTGCACCCCCGAAAGTGTTATTGCAAAGAGAATGACAGATTTCGAAGAATGGTAAGGGTGAAAAAATACAATTACACTGAATGGTATGTACAGTAAAAACTGATTTATTTATAGGAAGGGAAAGGCGTGGTAACTGTCTCACTTGTTTTCTGTGGACACCGCAACCGCGCCGTAAGGGAAGGGAGGAAGGAGTGAAAGTGGAAAGAGAGAAAGAGGAGCCGTAGTGGAGGGCTACGGAGTAATTTCGACCACCTGGGGATCTTTAGCGTGCGCTGACATCGTACAGCACACGACGCCTCTTCGTTTCGCCTCCATCGAAACGCAGCCGCCGAGGTCGGGTTCGAACCCGGGTACTCCGGCACAGTAGTCGGGCGTCTTGCCACTGCACCACTCCGGCGGGCCCGACAGAAGAGAAAATAGAGAAGCAAGAAAAAGAAGAGGGAGATAAAGACGCGCGCCGCAACAACAGCGGTGGCGGGTGCAAGGACCGCCTACAACAGATAAAAATTCGCTGGCTGGCTAGCCCCCGCCGCAAGCGGCGTTGCCCTACCGTCCCAGCCCGGTAGGGCCAGGAACTGTCCGCCAGTCTCATGGCATGGCAAGGTATGTTATAGGATGGTTGGTTGGTTGGTTTGTGGGATTTAACGTCCCAAAGTAACTCAGGCTATGAGAGACGCCGTAGTGGAGGATTCCGGAAATTTCGACTAGCTAAGGTTCTTTAACGTGCACTGACATCGCACAGCACACGGGCGCCTTGCTTTTCGCCTCCACCGAAAAGCTGCCGCCGAGGCCGGGATTCGATCCCGCGTCCTTGGGAACAGTAGTCGAGCGCCGTAGCCGCTGCGCCACCCCGGTGGGGTAATGATGTGGTGGCTTATCGCATTGTATTGCCTCATATGGTATGGTATTGTACTGTACATGGTGTTTAAACGT
The DNA here is from genome assembly GCA_023969395.1 of Amblyomma maculatum. Taxonomy (NCBI): domain Eukaryota; kingdom Metazoa; phylum Arthropoda; class Arachnida; order Ixodida; family Ixodidae; genus Amblyomma; species Amblyomma maculatum. The sequence continues at coordinate 47,759 of JAJIZL010019173.1, read as the reverse complement.
CCGAAGCGAAATGCATTGTGCGGTTCGCCATCTTGGAGGGAGCTGGTAATAGAGACGTCCCAGTCTTCCTTAACATGCTTTCACGTTGCACAGTGTATGGAAAACTCGCATTTCCCCTCCGCAGCCTGTTTTAACACAAAACAAAACGAAATAATGTCGGCAATGTTTCAATGAGAAATTCGCGGAAAAGAATCTGAAATAGCTTTTCGATAAGAAATGGGTGTACTGAGATAATCATACCTTTGAGCTTCATGGAGTGTTCGAGATGCCAGAAGTCTTTGTGTGACCACTTGGTCGAAGCACAAGCGGTAGAGTGCGATCCCTGACATGCCCAGAAGGCAGGCCCAAATGTTTTCATCACTCATCAGATCCAGTCGGTAGCTGTTGAATGAGATATGTCCAATGTCTTTCAACGTACGCGTAGTCAATTTGGTATGCCATTTCTTAGAACTGCTCGTGATGAGCCATATGATCCATGACGTTTTGAACAAATCTTTCTTGACGAGCTGATTTCCACTGTGACGTCAATATTTAGGCGTTAAAAGACTTAGAACTTATTCGTTTTGCGACAGAGATCCAGGTTATGAAAAAATAATTTTACATTGTTTTTATCTATGTTTTTATTTTTACCATCAGCGCTCAACTTGACGTATGCCACTTACGTAAAGCTACCTTCCATATCTTCATGATCGCAAATTAAGTCCTTACCGTATTAGAACGAACTGCCGTTACTATTTCTAGTTTTGTAGTTGAGAGATTAGATACGAAAAGTGTTCACTTACTCTGCAATGTACTTTCTTACTTCCAGGTCGGACAGAGGCTGAATTGTTGAATTTAAGAATAATGATTCGTACATTATCTGTCCAACTACGATGGCTGGGGCACACACAATGAACAGAAACTGCATGCAGTCTGTCCACACGACACCGCGCAGGCCTCCCTGATAGAAAGAAAGGACGTTTGCATTTCTTATTTCCACATCGAAGAAGCAGTGGAGGCTTAAAATGAGGTATAAAAGCTGTCATAGGCTCTCAAAAGGAGGCTGGGCACAAATAACACTCATGACTACTTTCCGGAAAGCCACTGGGAGGCTAGTATGCAAACACCGCCGGGCTAAAGATCTCGCAAGTTTTGGTGATCCATGTGCGGGTAGGGACAAAACCGAATTAGAGAAAAACAAAATGATGCCAACGCGATTTAAGACTGAGCTAAGTGTTGCACTGGGCAGTGCGTGCTGTGAATTACCTATAAAAGCATTCGTGTTAAGGATGCTATGCAATAAGTAAATGTGGCCAGTGCGATCGTGTTTTATAACTAATAGGACCATGCTCGCTAAAAGAGGAAATAAAGCAGAAAGCTAGGTGCACCTGGCTATGTTTCAGAACAAAACCAATCTGTGGGTCCATGCATGTGACTACTTGGTTTGGCTTGGTTTGTGGGGTTTAACGTCCCAAAGCAGCTCAGGCTATGAGAGACGCCGTAGTGGAGGACTCCGAAAATTTCGACCACCTGGGGTTCTTTAACGTGCACTGACATCGCACAGCACAAGGGCGCCTTGCTTTTCACTTCCATCAGAAAGCTGCCGTCGAGGTCGGGATTCGATCCCGCGTCCTTGGGAACAGTAGTCGAGCGCCGTAACCACTGCGCCACCCCGGCGGGCGCAGGTGACTACTTAGATGCTCTGCGTTTAGTGGGTGTTTGTCGAATTTTCTTGTTTGGAGGATTGTGTTTTTTTCGCCGTACTTGTCACTCTTTGCAATGGTGATTCCACATCCTGCAGATGCAAACGTTTGTACTTCGCCCACTCACTCTGTAAGACAGAAGATTGGAAGAACACCATTACCTTAACAGCACGTTAGCAAGATCAACTGCCCAATTTCGCTCCTCGTTTCCGCTCCACAATATGCAAGTTGTGAGGCAGAATCTGAACATTGACTTTTTTCGACGCTTGGTACTGCGTAGTATTTTACTTCGCTCGGTTCTTTGCTTTAGAGAGCTGCAGTGTAGACTGGGGAAATCTTGTAGTGTAGTGAAAAAAGTGAGGCTATATGCTTCCTTGCTGCATAGCATTTTCTTGTTTGGCTCTGAAGAAGGAGTTATGCACTTAAGAAGGTAGGCCGTTCTAGTCAGTGCTCGAAAATACTCTTTAGTCGAAGTAAGAATTTACTTCGACTAACGATTCGGGGTCATAGACACGTGAAACAGACAAAATTGGCAACAGTGAGAGCGTTACCTCATGCCAGTCCGCGAAGTAAGCTTATAGAACAACGCCACCGAGTTCATTAAGTGCGCATTCGTTAAAAGGGAGGAGCTAGTGTAGGGAAGAAACAGGCGAGGCTCTACATACAGTACGACTTCTGAATGTGAGCTTCAGTTAGGTGTCTATTCGCTACCTTTCACTTGCTTCATGACTGATGACTGTGAAAGGGTATTGTAGCTTTATGTAAATGATGTCATGTTGGTAAAGGAGAGTATTGGAAAACATTAAAAGGAAGAAAAGTAACCCGGCTGGCTACCAAATAAATTCATTGCTACGTTCATGATCATCCTGCTGTTTTGCAGGAGCTTCGCAGTGCGTTTACCTGGAGAGGCATATGGAGGTTATTTTGCGCTCTTAACAGAAAAGTTGCCCATCTCTTATCAAGTTGTAAAGAGCTGGGAACTAATTAGGTGTCGCTTTCCGTGTTCAACATGTTTCTTTGCTGTATTCACGAGTGGATATCTACATGCGACATCTATCAGCTGTAAAGCCGTTAAGATGTACCGCTGTTAAGATTCTAAATGATGATACAAGTAACGTATTTTATAGTCGTATGAGCATTTACACATTTAGCGCAGGAGTTCTCGAACACATCGAGAGCCCCTTGTTCGAAAGAATAACAAGTGCTGCTTACCAGAGCGGTGTAAATGGTTGCGCTGAGTCCAATGGCGATATTACTCCAATGAAGGGGGGCATTGAACACTGCAGAATAAATTAGATGTCTTGAGATTACCAAACTGAATGTACATCTTTCGATTTATAAATCCGGCGTACGTACGTGTTGTACCTGAACTAAGTCAAGAAGGAGGACTTTATTGTGGGAGTCTAAATTTGCTACAGTTTGAAAGAAAAAGAAAGAATTGCCCTCACATGCATCCATGTTAGCATTGCCTTAAATAATGGGCTTTTCTTCAATTAATGTATTATTATCTATGACTGTAGATTTCACGCTGCAGGAAAGAATAGTTTGGCATATGTAATGAGATCACCATAGTAACTCTGATGTGGCGTCCTGAGTATTTGTACGTAGCTTACAATATAGCTACATTTTAAGAATAGCTTAAGACAACCACAAAAGCAAACGTGATAAAGTATGCCCTGTTTTGTACGATTTTGTAAATATTTCTTTTATAATAGGTAAATGCATGGGCGCTTATGCCTTCAGTATTGCAGACAGTATGATAAAATAGACCTTCTATGCTGGAGCTTTGAACACTTAGTAGTTCTACTTTGCGATGGCGCATAACATTTTGGTTGATTAGAACGATGCAATCTCTACAACGCGTGTCACTCTAGTTTTTCGGCGTCGACCCAAGCGTTGTTCTCTCTCTTCGTAGATGTGAAAAGGCTTGTAATGCATCATACACATCGTTGTGAGCTGGCTGCATTCTAATTTGTCTGCCTTTCGGTGAAGTAATGAAAGCATGCGACCTCGAACTTGAATGTGAATATCGTGTGCGTCGCTACTGCTGCTTTAGTCGCAGACTTACAGGCACAGAATTAACTACCCCAAGGTTCAGTTCTACCATTTGTCTTCAATGCCGCCTGAACAGCAGCTGCAGGGTAACGAGTACGGTACGCTGGTTGAAAGAAACATCCTTAGCTTGTTGCTATGCTCGCTCAGAGCTGAAATTAATGGTGCGCAATTAGCTCTACACTCGTCTACTTTCATGACTCTCGATGCGAAAGCAAATGTGGTCAGCGAGTAGAAATGACCGCAAAGCGAGAGGTCTGCGAGTGCAGCAATGGTGTCCTTTCTGTTGAAATCACGAATGCGATAATTCTGACGATACTGTACTAATTATAGTAAGCGTACATAGGTAACAGAGGGATTCGCATGTTGAATGAATGAAGACGAATAACTCGAAATGTCCGCTCGGCCGGAAATACCAACGGTGTGGTTTTTTTTGTCATATTTAGCTTCAGGGAGTACACATGGACATTTTGATCTGAAAGTAGGTCGCGTATTCACAAGTAAAGCGAGATTACACGCTTGATAACGCATTTAACTTCCCGATAATCACATTTCGGCGACCAAATTGCCGCATATCTCAACGGCCATGGCGGCCTTGTTGACAGCAGCCGCTGAAATCAGAAATACTAGCTTTCCGCGCTGCTATTGGAGCGCTTTTGGTTCCGCTTGACGCCGCGCCGCCAGCGCGTCAAATTACTGGGAGTTCCAGATCGGCAGCGGCGCGCGTTTTCTCCAACGTAGGGCTTCAAGTGCGCGCGGTCGGTCGAAACACGGCGGCTTGACGCGGAAAAAACGCTCCGTGTATCCCGAGCTTAGGAGTGTTTTGCAGTTTTACACGAAGCGTGACTGAGTTTGACAGTAGTATAGCGCTTCCCGGCCTGGGCCAAGGAAACTGTCAAGTTCGTTTTGTTGCGGGTCCAAAAGCCAATGGTGGAAATGTTTTCTTCTCTATTAACAGTTACTGATGACACGCTCTGTGCACCCATCCTATTCACGCCATTCATGAGCGAAGAATTTATTTCACATTGGTATTAAATATGCGTAGCACTCACCGATATACGCTCTAGCCGTACTGCTTTCCTGCCAGCTGTTTCAAGTAACGGGTTTTGTTGACGGTACTGCTATCCTGCCACCTGTATCAGCAAGTAACGGGCTTTGGCGAAACATTATTGCGGCCTGATGGAGATTGTCAAGTCACACCGCCATGTGCTGCAAATTTTGATTCACACCGCTTGCGCCTTTAGGTAGTCTTCATTTTTAAGTAATTTACTTAGGTCTGAGTAGGTAGCGCTACTCAAAAATTTATAGTTTGTTGCCCCCTTCAATTAGGTATAATCTTTAAATGTACATTCAGTCGAATACTAATTTAAAGATAACCTTGAACTGAGTCAATGTTATGTTTACGTCTATAACATAAACTTTAGAACGAAGTAACAAACGTACCTGTTACAAGAGTCAGAGAAGCGGCGAAAATGGAAATGGCTGCCACGCTTTGCTGAAACGACAACGATCGAAATTAAAGACTGGGAATCACTGATAATTGATTCAAAGTTTGGTTTTCATTTGATAGCGTCCTAGATATATGTTATCCATAATCATTACTACTGGTTGGCTGAATAGTTGCTAAAGCGAAGTAATCAAACATCGCGTAAATACTGTCTATGGGTGCAGGTTAGTAACCATCAGCAGTCAAAAATAGGGCGAGCAAGTTGAGGGTTGCTTTACATATCACACAAGCACTTTTGACTTAGTTGGTGTAAAGAAACCGGAGCATCTGTATTGTGTTTCATAGTAGTCTGTGTAGATTTTCTTCTTTATAATATTCGTGATACATTTCAATATGCACATGACGCGACTATGAAAATTCTAGGGCCATACAATAGGCACGAATGATCGGTACTTCAAGAACAACTTCTGTATAATGCAAAATACTAAAGTTAGCTTCACTATTACCGACGATATCATAATTTAAAAACGATGCCGTTTCATTCTTCTCTTAAACGAACACTCGCAGAGTGGGAGAGGCAAAAAATAGAGCACTGGGGCACGCCACTGGGGCACGTCTAGGTGGAAAGAAAATCGAGGCAGTCCTTTCACTTTAAGAGAGAGAGGTGGCTATGAAATTGCAGTGACGTGTTGCCCTCATCATTTGCGTACCCTTGCAAGGAGTAATTTCTAAAGCATATCAGTAATCTGTAAAATCCACGCAGAACACTTAAATTTGACTGGTATACTCCTTAAGGCCTCTGCGACAGATCTCTAGGACTAGATTATAATTTCAAATATTTTTTCATGTCCCTTTATAGCCGTGATGGCAGTATAAACCAAAAGTATTTCCTGTTAAGACTGACCAAGGCTTATAATAGCGCACTGCTGTGGTAGGGGTCAGCAGTCGGCTAAAGTGAGATGGGCATCGCGTCTAGTAATTCCGTTTACTTCCTCCGTGCTGCGGGGCAAATGGTTTCAGAACAACACAACATGTTTACAGATTTGAATACAGATTACAAGAGCAGTACGTGATATTTGAACATTGGGTCTTCGCAATCGCATTGATCAAACTATAAACACAGGACATATTGGTCACGGTTTACTGGGACATTTTTTACGCCACGCCAGGGAATATCACTTTTAACTCTTGCTGCATAAGAATCTGACAGTGGTACCAGTCATGAGCATATCGCGTCACTGTGAATCCAGACAAAATAGATTGTTGGCTTTTGAACTCACCGTTAAAAACATGTAGGCCGCACATGCTGTCATAGAAATGATGCTGTTGAAACGCATTCGGATGTACTGCGAAAAGAAATGCGAATGGTTATTACTTCTATGATTTTTTTCTCTCTGTCAACCTCTTCAAGCTTCTTGGAGGCCACTTTTAATCGTAAGATGAATGTTAATTATTATAAGATGCCGCTATAAAAATATTATTGGGAATGTATACTATTTCGGTGCACGAGAAAAGTTTGATTATTAAGTTTGTGCTGCAATCAAGCTATCTTGACCGCCACCCAAAGATAAAAGACATTTGTGGGTATGTCTTTATTATAGCGCAATGTTGCAATACACGGAAAAACGTTTCCTACCCCATGTACCCTTTCCAATTATGCGCTCAACACGAATTTATGGGTATTCCTAATGATATTTGTCTATAGTAACCTGGATATTTTTGATCGTCCTATTCAAATATCACAAAGTGAACATTTACAATTATCATATGTAACTCACCCCGGCAGCCAGAACCAAAATGATCTTATCGAAAATGAAATCGCGTGGATGAGATATTCGCGCACACGTTGTCGGTGTCTCGTAGTGTCCGACGTTCAAGATTGTCATCATCCAAGATAACAATTAAGCGTCAAACAAATATAGTTCGTTTCACATGCTTTGTGTATAAGAACAGAAGGTAAAGACAACATGGAGTAATGAGGAGGTAATGCACTAGGTCGTATGATCCGGACGACCGCAGGGTAAGAATGGTGTAAAACACCACCACGTTGTGTGCGTCATCATAAATGGGCCTTGTCGTCCTTATATTCTGTAGTGCTAGAAGAAACTTGCGAATTCGAGCACGTCCTATATTATAGAGAATTATTACGACACATTTTAGTCCCTAGATGGCCGAATGGCTACTATCGTGCATCGTAAGAAGTGTGCAGGAGATCCACGTGGTGTACCCTACTCACATGATTAAACCGACATATCTACGCGTTAGGAGCCACTGAAGATGCTCTCTTCAGTGCTTTCGCTGAGACAAGCACCTAGGATACTAAAATACGATGTAGCGTTGCGCACAACCTAATCTGCTGCTTAGGAAAAGCTCAAAGCAGTGTTGCACTGAAGAGGGGGGGGGGGGGGGGTGTCAATTCGTTCCCCGTACACTTGCCTGGAATATTGAACTGATGCCCAGTTTGTAGAGCACGGGCACGATGAGGCCACCGGCCAGAGGTAAGAGCAGCAGAGGTGGCAAGCCGGCCCAAACGACGTGCCATCCGTACGCGTAGAAATGTGCCGGGAACCCTACGAGACCCGCAGAGGAGATTACGGAGGCCACCGCCGATGCGGCCAGCGGGAAAATCTTAAGTGCCCTGCTTCCAAGGAACACTTCTGTCGTCGTGGTTCCGGACGACGTCCTCCGGAAAGAGAAGTACAGCCCAAGGGAGAGATTAGCGGCCACCAGAACTGCGAAGGTAGCATATTCCAGCGCTTGCACCATCCTGTGTGATCCACGAAAGCTTCTCTAATATGACGCAGTCCTGCAAAAAACGACGTGCAGGGAATTGTTAATAAGTATAGGTACAGTACTGGTTTCACTTTGGGGGATTGTTTTTGGGACGGTCTACAAAATCCTTATTGACACTTTGTTTCTCTAACTAGTAATTTAAAAGCTAGCTGATTAGTCTTAACTAATTACTGCTTTTTTGCGAAGAAAAAATATGTCGCATGCTAGGACGCGCGACTCTCAACTGCTCTAAAGTGGCTTGACTGGTCTAAGGGATACCACATTTGTAATCCGAAAGCATTTGTTGCCCCTTGGATGGTGTGTCGACGAGTCGTCTACAAGAAATGTCCTTAATAATGAAGAAAATAGCTAAAGTAGTTGAATCGTGTGCACGCCAGGACTTTAATCACTATTCTTTCGTTGCCCACCCGAGAGTGCAAGCCACTACTCTAAGAAGAATTCCTGAGAACCACCACATAATTCTCCTTGTCTAGCTTATGGACACCGCAGGGCGCTGAAATAACAAAAAAAAAGAAGAAAAAAGCGGGAGGGAGTGAAAAAGAATAATAGGAAACAAAATAAAAGAGCGAAAGCAAGATAAGAATCGAAATAAATAAAGCAGTAATGATAAAGAGAAAACTAAAAAGAAAAGATTTGTTTAGCGGAAGCTGTCTTCGTGCAGTCCCTTGCGTAGGCACAGCGATAACAATTTTGAACAACACCGATGCATGCCTTCGGTGAGTTAGCCTTGGTGTTGTACTGATTAGACCGCAAATTCCCACAAACTAAATCCCTAAGCGCAAACGGAAAAATTACACTCGCTGTAGCATAACAATATGCACACACTGTACGTGTAATAATGTTGGGAACTTAAACTAGATGCAAATATTGGACATGACGCAATAGGTACGCTATTTTACGCTCGTGTCAGAAATATTAACCAATTGATTTTCTAAAACATCCTGTTAGAAAACCGCAAATTAATTAGCACCTGGATGCCACCAAAGTCCATGCGGGAAATGATCATCATAACTGAGAAAATAAATTATAGCCAGAATTGTGAGAGGAAAAGATTTCAGGGAAATCAACGAAAACATACGCATTAATGTCGTTTGGTTTCAGTTTGACGAAACGCTTAGTCTACAAAATGGTCTTCAATCAAGCATGTGTAGCTCAGAGACTTCCTGACCATAACTGACGTGACAAAAAGAGTTCGTAGCATCCCTACGGTATACGTATATCCCGCGTGCATGAACATCTTGATTCATAAAATGCAAGTTCTGTTAGGCACTGAACAAAGCATATTGAAGTGTAAGGCGGGTAACGAGCCCTATGGGGGCCGAACATAAGTGCAAGGCTACAACTTCTATAACAAATAAAGCAATGAGAAAGGAAGTTTTTTTATACACATGAAAAGTGCGGTTTTGAACGCATTCTTTAAAACCAGAGTGTGAGGTTCAGTATCACATGCTTTCACGATAATATAGATATGCTGTAGCAGTAATATTGCAGTTAAAATCAGCCAAGAGTAATTCATTTAAATCGCGAAACTTTTTTTTCGCGGGAGTATAAGTAATTGAGATGCCATACTAGGTAGAATTGAAATGGCTGAAGCATTGAAGATGGATATAATTGTTTTGTGATTGTACTTGAGGTGGTGCTTTAAAAATGGGAAAAGAAAAGGTTTCTCATTAGAGGGAGTGGCCTATGTTTGCGCTAGTTTGCAACGTCCAAGAGAGACGCGGGCAAGCATTGGCACCAATGCCAAGAAACAATATTTTTTCAACCAACTGATCGAATAGGAATCTGTAAAACATTTACGAGTTTAAAAAACTGCAATTCTACTGATATTGATGGTCTTGAGGCAAGACCCGTGAAATATGTAATTGATATTATTGCACCACATCTTTAGTACATATTTGATTTAGTTTTTGACATGGTTGTTTTCCCCATAAGATGAAAATGGCGAAGGTTGCAGTCATTTTTAAAGGGGGCGAGAAAAACGACGTAAATAATTACAGGCCCATATCTTTACTACCTGTTTTTTCGAAGGGTGTAGAGAAAACAATGTTCACAGGTATCATTAATTTTTTTTCGAAGCATATTATACTTACTGAATGTCAGCATAGCTTTCGACAAGGCAAGTCAACAGAAACAGCACTGCTCATACAAAAAGAGATGACAGTAAAAAGTTTAGACGATAATAAACTCACCCTCCGTATATTTATAGACTACAGTAAGGCCTTGGACTACCTAAACCATAGTTTATTGCTAGGTAAACTTCACACATACCGTACTCGTGGCTCGGCTTTTTCACTGTTTGAGTCATACCTTCAAAATCTAGATCAGTGTGTTTCAATAGAAAATCCCTTCTCATCTCCCAGAATGATCTCTTCCGGTGTCCCTCAGTGTAGTGTGTTGGAACCACTTCTTTTCAACGTATACATTAATAATATTGTTCACCAAAACATTAACGCTTCATTCATTGTTTATGCAGACTACATCAGCCTCTTTGTTTCTGGCAATGATAAAATTGAAGTGGTCACCAAACGGGGAGAGGGTTCTATCGGAACTTGTGGATTGGCACCAAAGAAATATATATAAAAAAAGTAGAAATAAGTCCAAAGCAATAATGTTCATGGCAAGAATCAAACAGATGCGCGTGCCACAATATATATCGCTCGTGACTCATCCATTGATAGAGTTGGCAAACATAAAATTCTTGGCCTAACATTTTCTACTCATATGACGTGGACGCATCAAAATGAATCCATTTCTAAATCGCTTTTATCAGCCATTGGAGCGCTTTCGCAGTGTCGCCATTGGCTCCCTGAAAAAGCCAAACTGCAAGTTTACTGCGCTCTGTTTCCCTCACACATTAACTATTGGTGGGGGCTACCATTACACAGAGAAACATCGAAAATCTATTGCTTTCACAAAAGCAAGCGTTACATCATATTGCCGGCGTACCTTACATATACCCATCTAAAGAACTGTTTTCGCGATACCGGATAATAAGTGTTAAAAAATGTATAATTTTCGTGTTATTTACTCCTTTTTGTTTGCCAGCAGCATGTCTAAAGCATTTCTTGAACCCTTATTATCCAACTTAACACTGTATAGTCGTGATCATCGTAGCCGCAGCTGTGATAAGTGCCTTATTGCTCACAGGCGCACTGACTACATGTTGCTGTCCTTAAAACAAAGATTACCTTTTTTTACTATATAAATGTTAAACCAAGGTGGGGTCCATTTGGCGACTACCCGGAGACAAATATGCGAATTCGTTGTTACCTAAATGATGACGGCTGCTTTTTTTATGCTGATTTGTTCATAATAAAATTTTCTTGGTGCTGACTTTTCTTTGTTACTTTTCCTTTTTAGGGATATTTGTGACTGTGTGTGTTTTGCTAATGGTGCTAATGGACAAAAAATGATGATTTTTGTCTTAGAATTGCTAATGAACAGACATGCTTTGTATGCTGCTGCCTTGTACGGACCCCAGGCACCCTCATGTTGTTTCTCAACAGCTTTTTCGTCTGGGGACCCCCAACAACGGAAATAAATGATGATGATGTACTGCAAAACTGGTTTAAACAATTGTCTCAATCCTAATTCACTTTACAGCTAAGTTCGGTCACATGTGTAGGCCCAAATGCCAACGTTTTGAAACGGTGTTGCGTAGTCCTATCATCGGGTGTTTAGCACGAATCTATAAACAATGAACAGTCAGCACTGTCAGCATCACATGAAAGAAGAGCACAGAACCTCGAAAATTTCGATTCAAAGCTCCTGGTCAAAGTTTGGTCCTAGGCCCAAAGTGGGGTTCCTAAACACATAGGTCTAACTGAAACATGTATTTGTCCCTCATATACGAGTTCTGTAAGATAGTGGCAGGATTACAAAAGTAAAGATCCCATTTAAGGATATTCTGAAGGGGTGATACATAGTACATCAGGCAGCTCCAGATATTCATGCTCTTACCTGTACACCGTGACGAGTATACTTATGCATGTGCTATCCATACGCAAAGAATTCGAACACCTGGTTGCTTTTGTCCGCCACGTGGGATCTGTTCCCATAATTGGCTGCTTTACCTTTCATGATATGAAAATGCCTTTCATTTTTTTTTTTTCATTTTCATAGCACACAGGACGACGTATTTGAGGTGCGTGAACAACTGTGCACAGTAAAACAGCACACGAGTACTGCGGAAGCGGTACGCGAAAAATCACCTTTGCTGAAATAATGAGGCTTATATACAGCTGCATCCGTCACGACTGGCCTGCTGCTCTGGCAGAAAAAAAATTGAAGGAAAAGCTGCTGCTTAGCTCGGCTAAATGCGGTTATGCCAGATAAAATTTCGTTATACCTGATGTTGCCATGTTGCTGAGCCAGATTCGACTGCTGTCTAGCGGCACGCATTGCGCCGTCAGTTCGTATTGAACGGGTTCTGCGTGAACTGAATTGCCAAAGCCGTGCGGATTCTGCGACCCGCTGTCCACCCCAAACTCATCGCCAAAGCCCCTGAAACTGGATAATGCTACCCACCATTTAACAAGAAAGCCGTACCTTCGACACCTCATACTTCAGCGCACGGTAACCCCCCCCCCCCTCCCCCCCCTCCCCCCCCCCGCGTTCTAACCCGTGCCGAGGAGGTTGCACATCGGAGGACTGGAGTTGGGGCTGCCTTTACACCTGCAGTACTCGAAAGCTGTCTCAGCTTCGAGATTTCTATACCCATGCTAGGTGTCCCGTCTCCAAGTCCCAAGAGGCTGCAGCCGATATCCGCCACCTGCTATGGGAAGATTTTCCAGTGCTGAAGCCGAAGAGAACCTTGCACATGGAACGGTATGGAACGGTATGGGTTTTCGGGGCAAGGCGGCAAGCCTGATAAAATCGTATTTGCAGAACCGCAGCCGAATAGTTAGAATTGATGGCTACCTATCGGATTCACAAAAGATTTCTAGCGGCGTTCCTCAAGGCAGCATTCTCGGACCATTTTTGTTTAATATGTATATCAATGACATCACTAACATTGCTCCCACTGCAAAGTTCATCATTTACGCAGACGACACAAGTATTTTTTTAACAGGGAATAATTCTGAAAACCTATTTGATACAGCGAATGTAATAATGGCTGCGCTCGAAGATTGGACAAAAAATAACTTTCTAAGCATCAACGTACCCAAGACTAAGAGAATCATCAAAGCACATAGTGAATTAACCTTACATTCTACCCCGGTTGAAATAGTTCCCTCATTGAAGACACTTGGCGTAATTTTTCAGGAGAATCTTTGTTTGGATGCACATATTAATTACTTGACAGCAAAGCTATCCTCTGTTGCAGGATTAATATACCGGCATCGCAATATGCTACCTCGCAAAGTAATGATGTTAATTTATAATGCTCTTTTCCTCTCCCGACCTAATTATTGCCTTTTGGTATGGGGATCTGCGACAAAAGAAAAACGTGCATGTCTTACAGAAAAAGTTCCTGCGAGCCGCGGAGAATGTGCACAGTCGTTACCACACTCACGAGCTGTTTAAGTTCCTGCGAGCCGCGGAGAATGTGCACAGTCGTTACCACACTCACGAGCTGTTTAAAAAATATAATGCCAGTAGAAAGGATTTATGACTACAGGTTGTGTAGAACCTTTAAACAAGAATTAAAAAGGGAAACTTCCTTTATGCGATCTCTATCAAACCTGGAAAAAAATGTTAAAGCACATAACCTGCGCCATAACGATGGTTGGTTGGTTGGTTTGTGGGGTTTAACGTCCCAAAGCAACTCAGGCTATGAGAGACGCCGTAGTGGAGGACTCCGGAAACTTCGACCACCTGGGGTTCTTTAACGTGCACTGACACCGTACAGCACACGGACGCCTTGCTTTTCACCTCCATCGAAAAGCTGCCGCCGAGGCCGGGATTCGATCCCGCGTCCTTGGGAACAGTAGTCGAGCGTCGTAACCACTGCGCCACCCCGGCGAGAATGGAAAGTAAATACATACAGATCAATGTACGGAATGCAGACACTTCATAACAGGCTACCTAGGATACTGGACGAATTGCAACATGACCAAATCTCCCTCGAAAAAATCTCTTGCAAAGACTTAAAAGCTCATTTTATGATCTCACACTTATTTTCTTACTGTTTTCTGTTTCCTACTTGCTTCGTGCCCAAGTGATGGCAGTGCATAACGTTTTCTTTCTTACTTGTCGATTTCATTTTTGTAACAGGTCTTGTGTAGGTTTGCGTAGTGTTTTTGTTATTGTTGATGCGTGGCCTTAATTTTGTATATTGATTGATGTGCTATACAGTTTACCACTGTTGTGATAAGTTGTTTTTCTCCTGCTTCTTGTTCGTTATGCTTCATGCTTGATGTTATTCATGCTTCAGTGCTTATCGATATGACTTTAGATTTCTTCTGTGGCCTTCTGTTTTCGGCGAAGCTGTGAAATGACCAGTGTACAAAGGGGCCTGCGGCCTCGTCAAGCTGTCTTTGACCGGTTTTTTTGCAGGCCTCCTGCATCTTGTGTATTCTACTTGAGGCAAATAAACATTATTATTATTATTAATATTATTATTATTACATAGTGGCAGCTTGTCTTGCCCCCCACAATCCGTCGTCATATGCCGCTTGACGCAGGGGCTGCATCATCCTTCACTCCTGGACTGCATTACATCAGCTAGCCACTTTCATTTATTTTTACCTACCTTTCATCCATCATAATTTTTTTTGTGGCCCTAGGCAATATTATGGCAAAAAGATGGATCGGTTGAAATGGTAACATTTATGTGTTATCGTTAAAGTAATTCAACAGCTATACATTTAATCAGGCCATGGCGCTCTGACCATTAATTACAGGTAGTTTCCGATCCATCAGATTATCGTTGGTTACTATACACTTCACAATCAAATATATGCATTTATTAACTGGAGGTGGTTATGCTTCAGCGTGGCTTTCATTATGGACAAGTGTCAAGTAAACTCATCTGCAATTTGTTAATCAAATAGTGCAGCAGAAGTATTGCTGTTAAACAATTTTTAAATAAAAGCAGGAATAGTTGCGTTGATATGGATTTATAGGGCAGCAAGAGGGGCATCATTTTCGAATTAGAGGTTAATGAGTAAATAAATGGATAAGTAAAATAACTTACTAATTTTTATTTCTTATTTTAAAGGGTAACATTATACGGTCACGTCGAAGGCCGTCAACATCGAAAGAGATTCCGGGCTTAAATTTTCTTAAACGGTACCATAGTTCAACGTAAACGTCAAATGCCAAAAAAATGTGAGTTAGAAAGATCATTATGTTAAAACAACGCTAGAAACACGGACATGTAATGCCCAACTAACTCGGTCAACAAGCCACGTAGAAAGATCCTTGAGTTGGCTTTCCCTAATTGCATGTTTCTAGATATTCGTCTCCACGCATGTCATGTTCGCCCAATTCATGAACTTCTTCTAAATATAAAATACTCAAAAGGCGTCGGTATTTGACGAATAGCCAATGATAGCGGCGCCAAGATACAAATATGTAATGGGGAAAAGCCGAGTCAACGAGCTTTGAAATGTGCAACTTTGACGCTTAATATTTCGACCTTTCTTCCCTTACGGCGCGGTTCAGATGTCTACAGACACGTGTGTGACAGATACTGCGCCTTTCCCTTCCCGTGAACCCATTATTATTATTATATTACTGCTCAATAACAACCTTTAAAAGCTTAGCTCAACATTGAGGGTTACAGCATGTATTTTGTATATAATATGAACCATTCAAAACAGGCCTACTAAATTATTTTTGATTAATCACCTAGTTATTTCAATCTTTATCGCGCGCATGATGTCCGCCTTGTTTTAAATCTAACCTAACCGAACAGCACCGACATCCCTATTACAGATTTACATATAAACTCTTATAAGGGAGTAATTACTCATTTACATCCACCGAAGCGCAGCCATACGACTGCAAAGGAGACCTATACAGCTTTCTCAGAAATATCGTAGTTAAAGAAAAATTCATCCTGCTCCGGGGATTGAACCCGGGACCCCCGCCTTCACGGGGCAGTCACTCTACCAACTAAGCTAACCAGAGTGGTAATGAGATCAGATGGTAGGGCGAGAGCGAATTGATCAATAACTAGAACAAGGAATGGTGTGGATCGAATATTTAGGAGACTCCTCCTAGGTGGAGTAGATTTGTAATAAGGAAGTAACTCATTGACGTCCCCCTAACCAAAGCCATAGGGCTACCTTTCTCACAAAACTTCGTAGTTAAATAAAACTTCTTCCTGGTCCAGGGATCGAACCCAGGACCACCGCCTGTGCAACAGCACAAACTAAACCATGATAAATATGGTCCCAGTCAAGCATTTTGTGAAAGAAATTGAATGTTTAAATACACAGTGTCGCATTGATAACCCTTCGTTTTCTTGATATTTGGTGTCTGTGATACGTAGTGCCGTTGCTTTAGATAAGTGATTTTATTATTACAGGTACAATCGTTACCTATATAATGTTTAGAAAGCTCAGCCTTAAAGTTTGCCCTGGATAGGCGCTATCTTCCTTCCTTTGCATTCACGAATTTCTGTTATCTCAAGATTACATGCTTCGGGGACAAAACTCGCAGCGCGTTTATATCTGCGAATGCTGCGAATGCTTTCGTAGTCGGTACAGAAGAAGGCAATGTCATCGGCATACGCGAGTATTCGGATCTCTGCTGCATACAAACGAAAACCTCGGACGCTGCTGCTCTCGATAATGCTCATACAAAATGGTTCAATATACAAGCAGAAAAGCAATGGCGATAGGGGGCAGCCTTGACGTACAGAGCGCTGCACTTGGATGCGCTCACCGACCCTCATATTTACTATGAGGTGCGTCGTGCACCGTCTGTACGCCATTGCGACTCCTTTGCAAATAACTGAGACCACATTTGCATGCTCTGAAACTGATAACAAGACATGATGCGACTTCTTGTCGAGGGCTCTCTCTATGTCAAGCTGGAGCATGGCAACGCTCTCATGCAAGGCGTCGCAACACTATATATACTAATATCCTTGCGGATATTAGTATATATGGTTCGGCCTTTAATGCCGCAGGTCTGATGCGGTCCTACTAAATCTTCCATTACAGTTTGAAGCCTTTTAGCTAGAGTTTTTATGAAGATTTTATAATCTGTGTTCGTCAGGGATATTGATTGGTCTGTAAGCGGTAACTTGTTGAAGCTTGGCTTCGTTAACGTTTTTTGGTATTAAAATTGTATGGGCTGTTAGAAAAGACGGGGGAAGCATATCCTTGTCATAGACCTCAATAAATAATGTAGTCAAATATGGGGCGAAATCGTCTTTGAATTCCTTATAAGGGCGCCTGCAAGCCCGTCTGGTCCTGGAGACTTCCCAAGGTTGAGGTCTTCAATGGCTTTATTTACTTCTCCTTCGGAGATTGGCAGCTCTAAACGTTTTTTTGTTTTGTCATCCAGCCTTGGCACAAGAGAGGAAACTGGACTTGAATTGTTCGATTTTTCCTCTGTGTGATTAAAACGTCCGCGGTAGTATTCATAAAAGGCACTCTCAATATTCGATTTATCGGAATAGACTATACCGTTCCGTTCTATTTTTGAAGTGCTATTCTTGCTGGCGTGCTTCTTTTCTAATCCCAGAGCACGTTTTGTGGGCATTTCGGCCGCTCACAGGCGCTGTGCTCTCGCCCTTACCATCGCACCTTGATATCTCTCCGTATCTATAACCCCCAATTCCTGCTTGACGGATTTCTTCCATGCATGCACGAGCCCGGCTGCTTGCACTCTTGCGACAGTAGAAACGTGAGGTCATTTCTGAGCGCCTTTTATTTCACCTTTTCTTGCTAATTCATAGCACACGATCGTTCAATGACATTCAACTTTATTTCCTGTTTAAATGTTCCCATTTTTCCCCCTTGAGATTCATTACTGGCGATTTGCCTCTCATTAAAAGCTGACACTACTTGTCCCACAAAACTATCGTATTTCAGACGCCTCTCATTAAGTTGCCAGTTTTCTCATACAAATTTATTTCGTTTTCCATTTCTTTTTACAGTCCCAAAGACAAGAAGACAGTGGTCGCTAAACGGCACTTGTACGCGCTATTCATAGTAGTATGGTATTAGTTCGGCAGGTATACGTATACTCTATCCAAACGTGCATGATGTCTTTCTTGGAAATGAGTGAAAAGCGCTCCAGTTGCGTTTCCGATGCAATCGCCCACATCATCAAGATGGCATTGCTCAATTATGTCACTCAAACAGCCGGTACTCGCATCTCGGAAAGGCGTAGTACCTGTCTTGTCTCGAGCCGTGCATACGCAGTTGAAATCACCAAGTAAAATGACCATACGTTCTGTGTCACAGTAATAGCCGATATTCCCAAAAAGTTTTCGCCTCTCATCTGGATTAGCGTGCGCGTAAATACAGATAATGCGCCACTTCAAACCAGCTAATGTGGCGTCACAGATAATACAGCGGCAGCTATCAGTGGTCACAACGCTTTCACAACTACACCCAACGATTGGCGGATCAAAAGCATACAACTTGCCGAAGTCCCTACCGCATGACACACGCAAACATCATATCGACAGCTGAAAGGGCGCACCATACTGTCGGACAGGTCTCGACTCTCGATTTTGGTCTCATGCACCGCTACAATATCTAGTTCCTGCTGTGTAAGCAGTCGCAAAAGTTGATCTTCGCTCCTTCTGGAGGACAGACCCATGATATTGAGCGTTGCTACTAGAATTCGCCTTTCAAACGACGCCATCGCTTATCAAGACCAGGACGCCAGTATGGGGCTTACTTTTGTGCGCACAGCGCCGCGCCGTGTAATGACGTCCCGCCATTGTCTAGGATTCCGGCTTGTCGCCGCGACGAAGCGACGACGATTGTATCCCTCTCGTGACGCGCTGCTTATTCATATCGGCGACGCACCACTGACGTTCTAGACGCCGCAGTCGCTGCTCCTGGCTCTCTCTAGTCACCTCATCAAGGCGCCGTTTAGCCGTCGCATAGTCAAAGTCTATAGCTGTCATGCTGTCTTTTCCAGTGGAGTTAGGGCAACTTGCGGCGAAACGGTAGTACTGCTCGTGGTATTCGACTCTGGTGGACTAAGCTTTGATGCAGGAGTATCTGCTTCAGCGTATCCCTCTGTATTGCTCTGCACTGCGTCCGTTCGTTTATCAACCGCGGCGTTCGAGGCTGCCTTCTCCGTTTCATCCTTATCCATGTGCAGCTTGCTGTTATCGGCGAACTTTCCTCTTCCAACAGCTCGGGCATACGATCTCGCGCATTTCGCCTCTTCGTGTCCAAAAGTGTGGCACTCATTGAATTTGGGTACACTGCAGTCACGCCGAATGTGGCCTGTCTTGTGGCAGCGAAGCATATCGGCGCCTGCCCTGGGACGACCACTTAAACGGTGGCGTTCCCGATGCGCATCTGATGTGGTATGGTATCCAGGCTGCCACCTTCACGAGTATCAGCCGAAGAACTCGGGTGGTCGACTCAGCGTTTTGAAAGCCACCAGTCTTCCATTTTTCGCCAGATACTTCTTTCACTTCGCCGTATACGGCAAAGGCGCGTTTCAACGTATCGTTGCTGACGTTGAACGCGCACCAGTGCACTTTGTCCTTACTTCTTGCCTTTCGGGGTCAAAAAGCACTAATTTTTTGTCTTTAACAAGGATGTGCCCTAAGCCAAGTAACTTTTTCTTTGCCTCTTCGGTTAGAAAGTTGACTAACCAGACATGAGACATCTGGTATGCGCCGATACCCCCTACCTGTTCGATGACACCGGCGTCTTTCATCGGTTGGCAGAAATCTTCTATCCTGTGGACTTTCCACTGATGTCGCTGTGAAGAACAAGCATAGTTTTCAGTCCTTGCCCGGTAGGCAGAGGTGGCAGCACTATTTTGTATCCTTGAAGTCCTTCGAAAAACGATTCTCCACGCCCATCATTGGCCGTTACCAAAGCTCGCGTTTGCACACTACGGAGTCCAGAAGCAGAATTAATCGGCCACGCCAGCGCTCGTACTTCAAAGCAGCATTTATAATGGAACTTCACGTTTTGAGGTGTACAGGCCATTGCTGCAGCTTTGAAAATTACAACTTCTTGACCATCGGAGCTTGCCGCCTGTTCTCAGGACTTGCAGCTAATGTTCTGCATACCTATGCTCACTGTACTGTGCATTGGAACCATTTTAACATGTGGAATTTCACAGCGCTGGCAAATTTAGGAGCGCCGGCTCTTCGATCATGTTCTGCTACCATGGACCTAATTTTCGCTGAACACGTAGCTGTAGCACAAACCTTGAAGGAAAAAGTGCGATGGAGCTTCAAAACCGGCAAGCACAGCAGCGAGGACACAAATTTGCTGGTAACTAATTTTTATTTGTATGTAAACATTTCGGGAAGCGTTGCGATAACCGAGGATTCGGTTTGTTTATACGCAGTGCACGAAGGAGCGCTAAAGCTTGCGAAACACGTAAAGCATTGTGCATTACAAGCGCTCTATTTTGTTGTTTTCTTTCTTTAATGGGCCCATCATTCGGTAAATTACTGTCTTCCTCGTTTTATATATATATATTTTTGCTGTTTTACGGGACCACGGGGCGGGCTATGGTCTCTGATGCATTGGTTTTGTTTTGAGCCTGCAGTATACATTTTGGCAGCAAGTATCTTGTTAGAGTGGCCTCAAGAAAAGCTACGAAGATTGTTATGCATGTAGACCCCATTATTCAATTCCAGATTTAGTTGTACGTTAATCGCCAGTGTGTTATGAGACAAACCGCGCCGATCATCGTGTCTCTCGGAACGCTCGAAACGACGTAAAGAAACATAGAATATATCAGAAACAGTTACAACCAAAAAAGATACACATTATAGCTTCACGGTATCACGGATTGGAAAGCATTTCGGCTGTGGTCATCACAATTATTGTGAGTCGATGGTCGATTGCGAGTACGCTTTTGCCAAGTTGGCCCCTGATGGATGATAACCGGTCGACGCCGCGGGCCGCGCCGGCTGGTGTAGCCGCGTCGCTATGCACAGATGCAAGCCTGAAAGGCGCAATGCTTTGAAAGGCAGCAGGTGCCGTGAATATGGACATCGGTTGGTGAACTGCCCTCTCCCTCCGATATATCAACGCTGCCCCACCTGCTCAGCCCAGCTGAACCAAAAAGATGAACCTCATCGTTGTTCCGCCTATTGCTTCCACTGCGGTGGAACCCACCCTACTTTTGACCAGACCTGCCCTGTACAGAAACGACTAGACTAAAAGAGCCACAGAGCTACATATGGCAGAAGGAAGAGTCTGAGGAAACAACTGGAACCTTCCGACCAAGAACAGAAGAACCAATAAAAGTTCCGGCATCACACTACAAATCGACTATCGACTACACGGCAAACGTCGCCAGGTCACCCTGGCAAAAAAGATACGCAAACCCACCACCCTCCAATCCGCGATAACTTCCCCCTACTATCATCGGCTAATCAGGAGACTGTACAACCCCCCCGAATAAATATCTGGCATCGAGAAGCCCAGGAACAGCCAGCTGCCCCACGTCAGCTTCTCAAGCCAGCTACACTTCCACCAACGGGTAAGCCAAGCACACCACTTCCCATATCCCCTCCCAAACCTTTCTCTTACACATCTCCTCATTTCACACCGGTTATCACATCTGAAAATTATATGCGCCACATAAAAGATCGGACTGACCCTATAATCTTGTATCTTGCAGAAGAAATGTCCGCCATTCGCCAAGCATTCGAAGTCATGCATACTCTCCTTAGTACTCTCCTGCAGTATGACGAACGCATGGAATTCCTAACTCATTCTGTCAAACAGCCCCGTCCAGCTACAGCCACGAAAGAAACTGCTGCATCCTCATCTGTGGCCCCCGAGAAGCATGCTAACGTAGCCTAAGAATGGCTATGAACAGTAAGACTAGCAGAAGCTTCAGTACCAATCAAAACTTCAGTACCGATCGAATCCAATATCTCCTGACTTTACCTTCGCAGCTCCATGTCACTCTCATTCAAGAATCGCGTGCTATTAAAGGTATTCCGGGCTACCGTGCCCTGCATGCAGCACATGACAGCGATTGTTCCCCATTAGTGAGCACTTATATCTGTCGGGACCTCCGTTTTGAGGCCATCAACGTCCCCTCCCATCTTGAACGTCACCTCGTTGCTTTTACACTGTATTCTGATCATTCATCTCGGACTTGGCCCATTCTCAATATTTATAACTCCCCTACAAAGTCCACGCTTTTCAAACCGCTTATGCACTTTTCTTCATGATTGTTTCGAGACTCCGACTTCTTGATGGGTGGGGACTTTAATGCCCCGCACGTTATCTGCGGTTACCCACGTACCTTTCAACCTGGCCGCATACTCCGACACATCAAACGGAGTTCAAATAACTGTCTATAACAGTCCAAATTCCATTACTCGGGATGGTTACAGGCACCAACAATCCACCATGCCACACCTCACAGTGGGCTGCGGTGAGATGTCACCTGGCAGGTAACAGATGAAAAACTGCTCAGTGACCCTTACATTAGTCAAATCACTATACCTAGCTGTACCCGTCCGCGTAAACGCAAAAGTTTCCGCACAAACTGGAATCCATTTCGCACTATTCGTGACACCGTTCATACTACTGGCAGTCTTCAGAGCTGGACAAAAGCCCTCAAACAGGCCCAGAAACAAGCTACACAGGATAGTTCCACTTCAGCTCCCTACGATAATCCGGACCCTTACCTTGCACGCATCTGGAAGAGGCGCAAACGACTGTTGCTCACTCTTCGTGCTCAACCCAACAATTCTCGCCTGTAAGAGCGCGTCACTGAATTGACGCGACAGGTTAAAGAACACTGCGTTACACTTGACACAAATCAATGGAACAAAATTTGTAACACCATCAACGGCACGCTAAAGCAAAAGCAAAAAAGAACCTGGCATTTACTCAGAGAACTCCTCGGGCCTCAACCGGCTCCTGTTCCCATTCTCGAGAAGCACTATTCGCTACTAGGAGCGGATGCCTTAACAACCCAACTCCGCGACCTCTACATTCCTCCTCCCCTACCTTGTTTTTATCCTCTGTGCACTGGTGCTTCCAATGCAGAACTCGATGAGCCATTTACCCTATGGGATCTAGACTAGGCACTACAACAGCTAAAGCGGACGTCTTTCCCAGGCGAGGACCAGATTACGTACTCACTTATTCGAAACCTTTCTGACAAGGACAAAGAACATTTTCTGAGCATTATACACTTACACTGAGATTATACACTTACACCAGCATCTTGAAAACAATCACTTATAACCATACTGCCAAAACCAGGCAAGAAACCTGCGCTTGAAAACCTCCGCCCAGTTTCTTTAACATCATGCCTAGGAAAGACCATGGAACGGATGGTGCTCAATCGGCTAGACGCTCATCTTGAATTCACAGATTTCTTTCCCCCTCAACAAATTGGCTTCCGAAAAGGTGTGTCTACTCAGGACCTCTTTTTTCTCCTCATGCACGAATGCGTTCTTCCCCCCTCTTGCCATAGTGGCCCTTGATGTGCGTAAGGCCTTTGATAACTTTGCCCATGATCTTCTTTTAAACATCCTGGCCTCTACTGAATGTGGTCCAAAGATGTACGGCTACTTCACTGCATTTCTCCGCGACCGCACGGCCAAGTTCCGTCTCCCCGATTCTGTCTCGGTCACTTTTCGGTCTCCGTACGTGGAAGCATCCGCGTAGAGGAGGTTTGATTTCGTTGCCAGGCTTCGGCCAAGAGCTCTGCCCTAGCCTTTCTCCTTCCTGTGTTGTGTATGGGGCTCATGTTTTTTGGTATAGGGCTGACCACTATCGTTCCCCTAATCTTTCGTGGTATGTTAGTCGAATTTTCTATCTCTCTTTTTTCGTCTCGGTGGCCAAGTCTCGTTAGTAAGTGCCTTCTACGCGGATTGTGCTAGCCTGACTTTCTGAAAGAATGTGGCCGCTTTGCTGTGTTGGTTATAGATGTTGAATATACCTAGTTCCATGAACTTTTGCGTCGATGCTTTGAAGGGGAGTCCTAGCGCGATATTATATGCTTTCCTAATTTGGGCGTCAATTTGACTGATTTCCGCTTGGTTTAGTTTGTGGTACGGCAAGCTGTAGGTCAGTCGTGGTATCACCAAAGCAGTGGCTGTCCTTATTGAGTCGGACTCCTTTGGCCCATTTCTTTTATTCGTTATCCTGCGGATCTTTCCGCATATTTATTTTGTTGTTTCGTTTATTATTTTGATCGTGCGATATATTTTCCCGTAGTTTTGGAGCCACCTACCTGGGATCCGAAGTTTATCCGTTTCCTTTATTGGTTGTCCGTTTAATAATAGCTTTGTCTTTCCAGGTTTAAGTCTCCTTGAGTGCATTCGGATAAATTCCAGCTTCTCCTGTGAGCATTCCATGCCGCTGTTTCTTGCGAAATCCACGATGCATTCTTCCGCCTCCTGCAAGTTTTGTTCTTTCTCTCCGGTGGACCCTTTAGTGGTCCATACCTTGATACTGTCCGCGTATATGGTGTGAACTACGTCCCGGGGCTTGCCTAGTTTTTCCGCCAGTAAGACCATGGCGATGTTGAATAGTAATGGGGATATGATTGACCCTTGCGGCGTTCCCTTGTTTGGTGTGTTTTTCCGTTGAGACCGGATATTGCCGATACCTATAGTAGCAGTTCTCTCCGTGAGGAAGGCTTTTACATATTTAAATGCTTTTGCTTCCCAATTAGTTTTGAAAGCCCCTCGAGGATAGCCTTGTGACTGATGTTGTCGAAAGCACCCGTCAAGGCAATGGCCAGGACTATGCTCTCGCTGTAGCTCGACATTTGATCCAAAATGTCATCTTTTGATTGTAAAAGGACATCCTGCGTTGACAGCTTTGTCGTAAAGCCAAACATGGTGTTGGGTAGGTAGTCATTGTCCTCTAGAAGCTCTACAGCCCGGTATGAACAACTCTTTCGAAGAGATTTCCTAAGCACGAGGTTAGTGACATGGGTCTTTGATTGTCCATACTAGGTGTCTTGCCAGGCTTGGGAATCGTGATTATCTCCGCATGTTTGCACGCCTCCGGAACTGTGCCCAGTTCCCAGTGGTTATTTATGAATTTTGTGAGTTCTGGTAGGTTAGCTTCGCCTTTAAGAGTTCATCGCAAAAGCATTTAAACTCCAATGCTTTGACAATGATGGATGTACGTATGTGACTTTGAATCGAGTTGGGTAGAATCGAGCGACGGCTCGCGTCATCTGTTTTGGCAACGCCGTATCATCGAAGGAATTTCAGAGTGAGCGCCGCATCACAGGTAAACAAACCGGAAGTGTTCTTCGCTACTCCCTAACTATTACTTTCGTAATTAGTTTCATTCTAATGACGCAAATAAACATTAGCTCGCAGTCATAATTACTTCAATGCATACATTAGGTCCACAGTTATCCGGAGAGAAGCAATGCTGTTCCCTGGCGGAGAAGTTTTGTATGTTTGTCCTCGAAGCACTGAGCACATTCATCACGTACCACACTTTAGCAGTAAGGAACAGATTACATATAGTGGCACGCGAGAACATGGACAACTGCCTTCCTTGCCACGCATCACTTTTTTCCTTGGCCCTCGATGCTTGGTCATGCCAGTACGGATCTGGGTCCCGGTAAGAATCAAGGGGCACTCCTAGATACAATGCTGGAGTGGTTGACCAGCGCATCCGAGAATAGTGTTCGGGTGTGACCTCCCAGCTACCATGCCAGAAACCGCAGCTTTTTTCCCAGTTTATCTGGGCACCTGTGCAGCTGCAAAATTTCTGTACTTCATTCGTCACCTCACAAATACTTTCTCTATTTGCAACAAGAGGAGTTTCCCTTTGATACAATAATGCTCCTGGGCCTCCACAGCTTGTGGAAAACCAGAATGCAGTTTAACAATGCAGATATACAAGTCAATCCTGTACGAGAACGTGCGGTTCAGGGAAGTGCATATGACACTCCCCGAGCAGCCACAAGGGATTCATGTGCTTGACAGTTTGGTAAAACTGAAAAATTTTTAACCCGCCGTGTCATGCGAAAGTGTGCTGGCACGTTTTATTGTTCATCGTCTTGTTTTGAATGTCCAAGTCGGCAATAAAGAAAAAAAAAGTTCCCTGGCGGAGTGGTTGCGTGCTCACCTTACACTGCGAAGGAACCGTTTTCGACTCTGCAGATTCTCGCTAACGTTTATGGTTTCTTTACTTTCATGTTTTCGCGTTACCACCATAACGCCGACGCTGGCTTTTCTGCGACACGGGGCCTTGACGCTACTGCGTTAAAATAGAAAAACTTTGAAAATAAAAAAAGGGGAAATAAAAGTAAAATCTATCATCCGTGTGTGCGAATACCTATATTATCACACGCTTTGCCGCGGAGATAAGTGCCCTCTTAAGCGTTTCTTCATTTTCTTTCTAGGCCGCGAAATGCAACACAATGACGTCACAATCTGACAGGTCGACCACAAGTGAAGCATAAGGAAGATAGTTGATGGATCTCAGGCTCGTATGAATGCTTTGGAGATAAAACCAAGGAGCTCGAACAAGAGAGTTATTTTGTCGTTTCAGCTGCCGACAGAGAAATGGGAACAGAAAAGCGACAAACAAAAACTAATAAACTAAGATGACCGGCACTAACTGCACTCGGCTCTGCGTGAACAGTTGGCGAGTTGCTCAGCTCTGACTCGGACACTCAGATTTAGGTCCTGACAAGAGCCCTCAACTTGTTGAGGCTATACCCTCACAGCATTTCACTGCTTTCAGGCGACGAAAATAAAGTTTACCCTTCTCGTGCAAACAAGACGTTAAATACGTTCCTGTCATTGCTTAAAACAGAAACGAATGAGAACTCACAGCAGGAAAGGCTCCTGTACGAGGACGTCGACTGGTGCCAGTAGGTAGCAATCAAACCCGGTGGGCTGAAAGTTCGGTGTCTGTCTATGTGCAGTTAACGTTATGCAGAAAGTCCCGCACAGTCCCAATACACAAAACGCAAAAAGAGATTCAAGTGCCAAAGAGCGGAGGGCACCGAGAATTCCCTCTTCCTATTCACATGAACGAAAGCAGACAGTGCCGAGTTTCAATTCCACACATGTGGCATGAACCCACCAGCATAAACAAAATCCCCGCATTCGTTGCTGCTAGAGCGTCATGGAGAGACTTTAGCATCGGATGTTTAGCATTCTCGGTTATTTTATATAACAGCTGCAGCAGTCAGGTCTATCGTACTCGGCAGTAAATAATGAGCAATATCCTGGGAAAAGCACTATGTCAGTGCGCGGCTGGTTTTTATGCACAATTGTTGGAACTCGGCTCAAAACAAGACTAAGCGCTGGCTTGAGGAACCTTTTGCTCCCAGGGTGGTGTGCCACAGAAGCGTGTTCAAAAAAGAGCTGCCAATTTCGCACCTCATCCACACGAAAACGCGATTACTCTTTGTTATGATGCAAGGAAATATCCTGACAAAATAGCGAAAAAGAAACGTAGTTAATCAGTCACGCACGTCCGGGGGGGGGGAGGGGGTGCCGTGGAACACATTTTTTGAAGCTGGAGGAAACGGAAGAAGGTGCAGTTAACATCTAATGAAAATCGTTATGGGCTTATAAATGACAATAACCGAGCTATAATTGGTTTAAGGAAACATAAGGCGCAGTATCTGTCACACGTTTACTAAGGACACCTGTGAAGCCACGTAGAGGAAGGAAGCGAGGAAGGTGGGAACGAAAGGCGCAATATCTGTCACATGTTTACTGAGGACACCTGTGAAGCAACGCCGAGGAAGCGAGGAAGGTGGGAGTGAAAGCGCAAGGAGAAAAGAGGTGCCTTAGTGAAGGAGTAAGCATTATGTTCGATGACTAGGCGATTAACATCCACTAACATCGCAGAGCACACGGACGGCTCTTTGTTTCGAATTTAACGGTACGCAGCCGACGGCAGTCGGTAGCGAAACCGGGTGCTCCGGCATAGTCGGGCATCTTAATCACTGCAACACCACGGCGGGGCTCGGATCGAGTTGTACTAACCGGTTTGTTAAGCAAGGTGTTGCATGGTTTGTCGAGGATGTACACATTTTGACGGCTTAAATTATGAGGCCGTTCAAGTTTCACCATAAGAGGGCCACGCATTTTGTTATTATTTAACACAGCCTTTCGTTCCATGAGCAGGCGCTGTATTGTCAGACGCTTGAACCACGCCATAAGCGAAAGGAGAGAAGTGGGAGTAAAAGTGGAACAGGTAGAGTTCTTGAGGGCTCCGGAATAGCTTCAACTACATGAGGATTTGTTATGTGCAGCGATAACGGACGGGACCGGAGGTGGTGAAGGGTAGCTGATCCTGGCCCTGATGGGGCTGGTACAGGTAGGTCACCGCCTCTTGCGGTGGGGGCTAGCCTGCCACCGAGTTTTATCTGTTGTAGGCCGTCATTGCGCAAGCCACTGCTTCGGTTGTGAATGACGGCTGTTGTTGCGGCGCGCGTCTTTCTCTCCCTCTTCTTTTTCTTTCTTCTCTATTTTCTCTTCTGTCCGCACGTGCAGCGGACAGAAGAGCAGGTGGTTCAGGTGCAGGTGGTTCAGCTACAGAGCCAGTAGCAGGCCCATGCATTTTCTTTCCCTTCTTCTTACAGCCACAACAACAACAGTGACAACGGACACCACAAGGATGCATTTGTGTTTCGCCTCTCGAAACGCAGCCGCCAACGGCGGGCTCGAACCTGGATACTTCAGACACAAGCAGCAGAGTTTGGTTTTGTTTGGTTTGTGAGGTTTAACGTCCCAAAGCAACTCAGGCTATGAGAGACGCCGTAGTGGAGGAGTCCAGAAATTTCGACCACCTGGGGTTCTTTAACGTGCACTGACTGTGATGATGGTGATTGTGGCGAGTGTGCGGGTTGCTCGAAAAGAAGTGCGGCCGCGTGCGGGGCGTGCCAGTGCGCGAGAGTTTGTTCGGGCAAGAGTTTGTTCGGGCGAGCTGAGCAGAATAAGAAGACGTCGATTTCTGATCTGCCTGTCTTGGGAGTCCTCAAGGTGTTCGGTGCCTGAGCTTCTTCGTGGTGAGGCCTTTCCACGTTCAGGGGGGTTTTGATCAGGGTTCAGGCTAGCTTTATAGGATTTGGTAATGTAAAGGTGTCATTGCCTTGCGCACAGGCATGTCTTTCACCACCCCGGGAGGGGGCTCGGCAGATTGGTTCGCCAGCCTGCCGAATGAAAGCTTGCCTCTGGAATCATTTGCAAAAAATGGCGTCGATGTGATTCCTGTCGCACTCATACCGATAGGCGATGGAATGCTGAAAATGAAAAATCCGAAAGCTATTCAGCAGCAACTCAAAACTCTGACGGATCACTACCTTGATATCTCTGAGGTGCGACCTTTCGGGAGAAGAGGTATAGTTTGCAAATCTGCAAACATTAATTGTGTGTCAGATCTGCTACGCTGCAGTTCTTTTACATCGATTCCTGTAAAAGCTTTTATTCCTGAACAGCTGGCTTGCACTAAGGGTATTGTGCGTGGAGTGGATCCTGCATCTACTGCTCAAGAAATTTTGGAGGAATTTCAGGACGCAGGAGCTGGTGTTCTTTCAGTGTATCGCTGCTCTCGCATAGTGGCCGGGGTGCGTGTTGCTACAGAGTCAGTTATAACAACCTTTGCCGGTCTCATGTGTCCATCTGAGTTAAAAATTTGGCCAATTATTTATCGCATTGACCCGCTACGTCCTCGCCCCCTTCAATGTACCAACTGTTGGCGATTTGGACACAGTGGACGAGCGTGTAAGTCTGCGACAAGATGCAGGGTGTGTGGGGAAGGACACTCTTCTAATAGCTGTACCGCTGCAAGACCTAGCTGTTGTCTGTGCAGTAACGAGCACTCGGCTGATGACCCCAGTTGTGAGAAACGATCTCAGGAGCAAGCGTTACTAGAATTAATTCAAGAGAATCGTTGCTCTCGAGCAGATGCTTATGCCCTTCTTGATCGGAAAAGGCACACTTATGCCAACTGTGTGCGCCCTTCTACTCCAGACTTTGAGACCACGTTGTCTACCGCAATTGTGAAAACGGTTGAAAAAGCCCTTTCTGTCGTGGTTGACCGTATGCTTACCAGCTTTACTGAAGCTTTGTCTAGTATTGTTGGTAGCCAGTCACTTTGCCCACCTCAACCTGTGCTGACTCCAGCATCTATTTCATCTCAAACCTGTGCTGAAAGTTCAAATGCAGATTCTCCTCTAGTGCTGGCTCAAGTGCACCCAATCGACAGTGTCCCTGTAGGCATTTCTCGCAAAGGTATTTGCTCTAATGATGTTGAAATGGCATGCCCTACTCAAAAGCGCCGTGCTTCTAGCTCACCCTCTAAGTCCTCCATTTCTCAGACCAAAACTAAAAAAGGACCTTCCAAAGTTTCACAGCAAACCGATGTGTTAAAAGAGGCTATTGCGGCCTCAATTTTAGATAAGTAATCATGGCAGGTGTACACGTCCTGCAGTGGAATTGTCGCTCTATTATATCTTCACTTCCAGATTTATATCTTCTCCTTTCAACACATAAACCAGACATAGTGCTTTTGCAAGAAACTTGGCTCTCCCCCGCAAAGTCATTTACCTTAAAGAAATATCATGTTTTCCGCGCCGATCGTGTAAACGGTAGGGGCGGTGGTTTATTAACTTTGATATCGTCAAAATTATGTCACCGGGCAAAAATAAGCAAAACAGTAATGAATCCTGAGTGTGAGATTTTGGCTGTAGATATCACATTGCCGCATTGTGGCCCTGTCACAGTCGCTAACGTCTACTGCCCCACAGGTGTACGTAGCACAGACTATTTTGACAGATTACTTACAAATTCTAATAGGGTAGTTATTGCAGGTGATTTTAACTCGCACCATACTCTTTGGGATAACTACTCCGACGCATGTGGACAGCTGTTATGGACGTGGATGTCGTCAAATGCTGTACGCTGCTGCAATTCTCGGGCTATAACCTTCATGCGCGGAAATTCACAATCTGTCGTCGATTTATCCCTGGCAGCAGGTGGGATAGGTATAGGAGGATGGTCCACAGTAGATAGTGGTACGTCTAGCGACCACTTTCCAATAACATTTACCATCATGATGAGCACAACACGAGATAGAACTTTGGACCGTAAACTAGTAAACAACGCCAAATATGCAGCTTCGCTACGCTCCTCCCTCAAATCAAACCTTTGTTCATGTAGGACCGACAAAGCACAAAAGGTATTTTCCTCAATCGCGAATGCTACTGTAGATTCCCAGTTCACTGTGCGGTCTACAGTAAACAATAAGTCGCCATCCCCATGGTGGAATGACGCGTGTGAGAAAGCCTTCCGCCGTAGAAAAGCAGCATGGAAAAGCCTCTCTTATAACCAGAGCCCAGTAAACTGGATAAACTACAAATTTTGTTCGGCGTCATTCAAAAGAGCCATAGCGCAGGCAAAGGACGAGTACAACGAAAATTTAAATAATTATTTGTCAAACCCTAAGCACAGGAAGGCTTTGTATCGTCTCATGGAACGAAATAGAAACTCGCACCTTTCGCAGTCATTAAGTTCAGTAGTGTTGTCCCCACAGGAGGCAAAGGATGAGTTAGAACAAATTGCGCAAGGACTAGCATTACGTTTCCAGGAGCAGTGCAGAGTTCCCTTGCACGCTCCCATTTCCTGCTCAGAGTATGTTGAGGTTGATAGGTCAGAACTACTATCTGTGATTTCTTCCATGAGAAACTCGGCTCCAGGTTGGGACGGGGTTACGGTAGGTATGGTCAAAATTTTAGCAAATGATTTCACTCAGGATCTCCTGGATCTGGTTAATGAATCATTAGAATCTGCATGGCTGCCTCACGTCTGGAAAGTGGCGAAAATTATATTGCTCTTGAAAGACCCTGGTAAAGGATTTCATGTTGAAAACATTCGGCCGATAGCTTTGACTTCGAATCTAGTAAAATTAATAGAAAGAATTGTGCATGGCCGCCTCTCAAAGCATATCTCAGAGGTTAATGCTTTGAGTTCTTCCCAAATAGGCTTCCGCAATGGATGCTCAATATGGTCTGCACATGTAGATTTAGAAAGTAGGATTCGCCTTGCAATGTACAACAAGGAGGTATCAGCGTTAGTGACGCTGGATATTGCTAAGGCCTATGACAGCATTGAACATTCCATTCTACTAAACAAGTTGTCATTATTACGTCCTCAGTTCTACATTTATGCGTGGATCAGGGAATTTTTGAAAGGACGAGAATTTTTTTGCACTGATGGCACATTAACCTCAGACACCTATGCACAGACAAGAGGGGTGCCTCAGGGTTCTGTGCTCTCCCCACTCCTTTTTAATATATTAATGTGCGATATTCCGGTTCATCCTGATGTCACTGTATATGTATATGCAGATGACATAGCATTCTTCGCCTCGGCAAAAGATATTCATGACCTATATCGTTCACTACAGGCTTACCTAAATGCACTTGAGGTCTGGTTTGACAAAATTAAATTGGTTTTAAATGTGTCCAAAAGTAGTGTGCTAGTTTTTAAAACCGTAACCCCCTTATATGTTTCGTTAAACTACCGCTCAGATGTCATACCTCAAGTGGAATCTGTGCGGTATTTAGGCATTACGTATGATGCTACTATGGATTGGAGGCTTCACATCAAGTCTAATGTTCGGAAAGGTGAAAGTGCCCTTGGTAGACTGACACGGATAAGTAACAGGAAATTTGGTATGCGTCGAGATACTCTTCTACTTTTGTACAAAGCCTATGTGAGACCGATTCTGGAATTCGGCTGCATTCTTTTTTCTGGGTGTCCAAAATATAAGCTACATCCTTTGCTGCTTTTAGAAAGACGGGCGCTGCGCCTCTGCCTAGGGCTTCCACAGTCAGTCTCTACCACTGTTCTGTACTTGGAGGCCCGCATTCCGGACCTTAACTCCCGTTTCCACCTTCTAACTGTCAGATCATTCTTGCGATCATTTGAGACTACTCCCGGTGTGGCTATACCTATTTTTGTGTCAAACCCCGCCCTCTTTCTCACTCACCAGTGGCCAAGGGTCTGCAAGCCCCAGGTTGTTTATACGCAGAGCATTTTAACAAACATTGGTGTGGACCTTGCTTCTATATGTCCTATTGGTTGCTCAACGTCCTTTGTGGATATAAATTATGATTCTATATTTCCATCTAATGTGAAGCACTTGCCCTCAAATTTAATATCCAGTCTCCTATGTGAACACCTTGAAAAGTTCCCTGATCACGCTGTAATTGCCACTGATGCGTCTGTGATTGCGCACAAAGCTGCGATTGGAATTTTTTCGGAGTCTCTTTCCTGGAGTTTTTCGGTGCGTGTCCCGGATTACACACCGATATTTCTAGCAGAGTTTATGGCAATTGGGCTAGCGCTACTAAAAGTTCCCTGCAGTCAATCAAAAATAATTTTTCTATCAGACTCTCTTTCTGTTTTGTTGTCACTGGAGTCAGCACGGGATGCTCAGTTGATCCGCTCACTAAAGTATTTCATACCGGGGTGGGTGAAAGAAATACGCTTCATCTGGGTCCCCGGACACAGCGGTATTTTTCATAACGAAACTGCAGATTTCCTGGCTAAATCAGCTCTTGATGCATCTGTTTCTTGTACCATTCCTAATATCACCATTTTTGGAATGTCCCGTTTCCAACGATATCAATACCTAGCCGCTACATGCAATGGTTCTTTGCTATCTACAGCCGAATACCAGCATCTCACATACTCATGGAAAGTTCGAGCATGTAAATCACGGCAGTGTGAGGTTACGATGACTCTTCTGAGATGCAGGATTCCTCGCTTAAATCTTTATTTATGTAGATGCGGGATCATCCCCACAAACCTTTGTGAGGCTTGCGGTGAAATTGAAAATATCGATCACTTCCTTCTCGCTTGCCGAAGGTTTTCATATCAGAGGAGGGTGCATTTAGAAAGTCCAATTGCACGCTTGGGATTTACGTTATCGGTCCCGCTTCTACTCTCCTTCGGTGCGAGTGCGAAAGGATTTGCGTTGCCTCAAATCTGTCAGTACTTACATAACTACATAACAGCTACGGACAGATTCCCCTGCTAATTGCATTCCAAATTTACAAAACTACAAATTTTTGCATCATATTTTTTCATTCAATAACTTTTGTGATCTAAAACCTTTTGTTTTTGTTTAGTTGTCAATTACTTTATTACACTAATTCAGTTTGTGTAGGACATTTGGCAGTCCACACTGAACCCTGGCCAATCCCCCTTCGTGGGTATGTGCCAAATATCAAGGAAGAAGAAGAAGAAGAAGAAGAAGAACAGGACGGACGTTCCTGGGCGTCGCTGGCAGGAGAGTTCATCTTCCTGGGCCTGGCGTACAAGGCCGGCTCGCCAGCACCTGCCGGGCACCTGGTCCGGGGTCTGGTGCCGCCCAGCGCTTCGCCAGCCTGCGAACGACTTCCGGAGGCAGCTCGACTGCTCCATCGTGCCTGGCCGCCGCACTTATGCTGCCGCACGAGTGCCTTTGCAGTACTCGGGCGTGACCACCGCAGTACCCCGGACTACGAAGCAGACGCCCAGGAACGTCCGTCCCGTTCTCTTGCCCGAACAAACTCTCGCGCACTGGTACGCCCCGCACGCGGCCGCACTTCACTTCTTTTCGAGCAACCCGCACACTCGCCACAATCACCATCATCACACTGACATCGCACAGCACACGGGCGCCTTGCTTTTCGCCTCCATCGAAAAGCGGCCGCCGAGGCCAGGATTCGATCTCGCGTGTAGTGGAGTCTAACTGAAGTAGACTGCCCGCACCACTAATGTATCGCGGGTGGAAGGAAAAGGAGAATTAGGGTACACAATTAAATAATGTGACAGGTGGTCGAAAGGGAAAAAAAGAAAGGTTAGGAAAGATATGAGGAAACATTAGCCTAAGTCTTAACCACTGAGACACCGCAATGGGTTGATATATATTTAAATAAATGTATATTCCAGGTTTCGAACCCGGCCGGCGGCGGCTGCCTTTCGATGGAGGCGACACGGAGAGGAGTCCGTGTGCTGTGCGATGTCAGTGTGCTTTATAATTACCCAGGTAATCGAATTATTCCAATTACGCCCCCCCCCCCCTTTCTCTCGTTGCGCATCCTCTCCTACCTTCCTTTCTTTCTTACGGCGCGGGTCAGGTGTCCACAGAGTAACCTTGACAGACACCGCGCCTTTCCTTTCCTGTATACCAATTAAAAATTGCCGCTTTGGGTATTTAATCAAATGTCAAGTATGTGTTGGGGGTAGAAACGTTTATGCTGAAGTTGGCGAAGCTCTCTGCATGATATTTGGGTTCTACAGCACTGGAAAGGGACACAACGCAAAATGAATTCTTTGGAGTGCAATTCTCTTCAAAGCGCAGCAGATCATCTTGCGCTGGTTAGGGCTGATGCGCGGGTCATAGGAGATTTCCAGTAATACTCTGCAACGTTCTGTCATGGGGATGAGGGAAGGTGAGGCTTGAAAAAAGGACGCGTAGGAAGTCTCTAAGTTTGTTGCAAGGTCTGAATGAGGAGAAGAATAAGTCTTGGTATCGGCCATGTAGAAATGTAGGGCATGGAGCAGTCCCAGTCTGCAACCGTCGCTACTGTGCGGCCTGCCCCATGGTGAGGGATGGGGCTGGGATTGTTATTCTCTTCGTTTGTCCCGGTATTACGAGAAAATATCACGAATGGAGAGCGGGCGCTCTACAGCCTGTAGTGGGGGCTCTATCCTCTTGTCCGGAATGTAAGACTTCGGGCTAGGGAATTAACCTCCTGGTTGCCAAAGTGGCCGGCATGCTCTGGCGTCCAGATGAGGCTTATAGGGAGTCGAGGCTTCCAGAAACGTAATAAGTGAGCAGCGACGCGGTATATGTAATCGTTGGAGTAATTTATATAAGCAGATTTAGAGCCAGATATAATTGTTGTGGAAGATGTATAGATGAGAGCAAGCGCGACGACTGCCTCTTCTGCCTCTGCGGTAGAAACTGATTATCAAGCTGGAAGTAAGAAGCTTTGCATGATTGCCGGCTACAACCGGGCACATACGGGAGCCGGACGTATATTCCGCTGCGTCCACGTAGACCACGTTTTGGTGCTCGCTAATACTGTCTGTGAAGGTCGTGAGCCCAGGCTGTTTTCCATTTCCATCTCGCTCAGGGTGCATGCTTTCAAGAATGGGAGTTATGTTTAGGTTAGAGCGAAATATAGGAGAAAGGGGGACAAGGTCAATAGGGCGTACAACTAGCGTTAGGCATAACTGGGATAATAGAGTGCGCCCAGACGCCGAGTTGGATAGACAGGATATTTGTGCCGTAAATGTAGCTTCTCTAAGGTACTAGAGGTATTGTATACACCGCGTGTGAGGAGTCGAGCGTTTATGTGTTGGGGGAAGCAGTAGAGCCACGTTTGTGTAACTTCGTAGGAACGCTTTCACTTGGTATCTCTTCTTTTGTTTGAGGAGGAGGTATGGAAGGGCGCATGTGGCGCGGCTTATAATGTAAGCATGGGTGAGGCAAAGTGCGCTTTGCTCGCGTAAACCAGCCTAGCGGTCGACTACGCAGTGAATCAGTCAGCTAGTCAGTTGACTCTGTGTATGGAGAGTCTATGAGTTCTCCGTGCACGAAATGGGAGTGAAGAACTAGACCTAGCATACGGATTTGGACAGTGGGGGGATTTGATGGGCATCCAGCTTGAGGAAAATCGTCAAACTGCCTGAATCATATTGCCTAGGGTGGTAGAGAGAGTTCTGACTTAGACGGGGAACAGGTTAGGCCGCGTTCCCGTACATATGTGTGGATGGTGGTTAGGGCCAATTTTAGGTGTCCTGTTTCGGGATCACTTCAGCGGCCACCTCCGACAGCGATGCCGTCAGCGCAGATATTGAAATGGTTGTCGTGTATTTGAGCTAGTTTTTAGTTAGGTGAACAACTGCTACGTTGAATAGCATATGGAAAAGAACGGCTTCCTGAGGCGTGCCTCATGCACCCAGCGTGACCCCTGGAAGCCAGCGGTCGCCGAAGGAAGGTGTGGCTGAGCGCTGACTGAGGAAGTATCGGATGTCATTATAAAACCTGGCGCCGGCTACCAGTGCTGTATGTTCTGAAAGATTGCTGAGTGTTTAACATTATCGAATGTCTGAGTAAGATCTATATCTAGAACAGCTTTGGTTCAATAGGTCTGGCAGTTGAGAATGTGATGTTTTAGCTGTAGAAGACGTCCTGCTTAGGTAGGCCAGGATGAAATTCAAGCATACAATTGGGAATGAGATTTTTGCCTTGAATGTATTCGGAAAGCCTGGTCTAGAGTACATACGTTGTTCGTTTGCCGGCCGAAGAGGTGAGAGAGTTGGGCCATAGGTCTTTAGTCAGCAGATGTTTCCCAAGTTTCGGTATAAAGATAACTTAGTCCTCTTTCCATTGCTGCGGAAGGGTGCCCATTTGCCGCACTAGATAAAGTATTCCTTAAGAGCTACAATATATTATGCTTCGAGATTTTCGGATTGTCTTATTATGTACCCCATCTAATTATTATGTACCAGGGCTAACGATGTGCTAAGACGTTGGAACAGAGCCTTCACTGGGTTGGTCGATGAAGTCGTTAGGGGATCTGCATTCTCTTTGTGTGTCACAGAAGGGTTAATGGGGAAGTACTGATTCGTAGTTCTTCGAGGAGGTCTGGTGCAGGAGTACCGCGAATATATGTTAGTTTTGTGATGTTATTTCTTTGGGTAGACTTAACCTCAGTAGTGTCTATCAAGTGCTGAAAAAGTTCTAATTCTGAGATGGACTCATATTTCTATTTAGCTTGTTGCATAGAGATTCCCTGTTCTGTCGTGAAACAGTCTCTACATACGTGTCTATAATTCTGTTAAGACGCATGGTGATGTCTCAGCATCCGGTTACAACGCTCTGCCATTGCCAGCGTCGTTCTAGGCCTCCTTAAGCCTCTCATAAATGTAGGACGCGAAAGTCAATAGTGTCGTTTTGGCAGTCATCTGGTAGGAGACAATTTACAGATCGCACACCGCCTTTTAGTTTGGATCATTCGATGATGCCATTGATGGGGGCTTAGGCGCGGGTTTTCTACACGGCCGGAATGATTCCCACTCCGTACAAGTTTATTCACTGGGAGGCCTGCAGGGCAGTTGAATGTTTAGATATTCGATGATGAAATGATCCCTCCCTAGATTCTCTTTCGCATTGTACCAAAGCGCGTTAGGGAGACTATATGCGCATGTAAGGTCTGTCATTGTCTCTGCAGCCACTGGCTCCTGTGTAGGTAGGACAGGTATGATTGGTGAGAAGTGACAGACTGGCTTTATGCTCGTCTAACCCTACCCGACGTCTTTTCGGTGTGTCGTGCAGGTAACATCAGACTGTAAGGGGGGCAATAAAATCTCTGACGAGTGAGGGACACGTGTTTGTTACGCGCTTCGCAAGAGTGAATAGCTGTTCATGGTTACCTTTATGGCCCTTAAGTTGCCTGTATACATTTACGATGAACCCCTTTTTGCTCCACCGTTTTGAGGCTCAAGTTCAATTCGAAGTTTATCAATGCCTGGAATCGCTAAGCGATCTGAGATGATGATGATAGAGCGTCTAACTAAAATGTTACTTGAGAGCGAACAGGAGATGAGGGAAAATAGTTGTAAACATTGAGAGGGTGAGTAGGTTTCAGAGTTCCTGTAGGGCAAGGATGTCGGGTCCCGTAGCGCAGGACAGCAGTTCGTGGACCATATGACACTTATGGCCATAGCCTCAGCAGGTCCCCTGCCAGCCAGTAATATTAATGTTTTATCAGCCATTATGAACGCCTATAAGAGAGGCAGTCATAACGAAAAGAAGGATTCATGAGCTACAGCAGGGAGAGGATTATCCTTTCCTGTTGGTTTGGGGTCTTGCGCTTCGGGAGGCAGGTTGCGTAAGAAGTCACCCAGGAGTCAACACATGTATAGCGGTCATAGAATTCTTGAATTAGAGCTTATAATCTGTGATTAAGAAGACCAGTTACTTGTGTAATGTGGATCACTGCTTCTTTTAAAGTTGTACCTTCCTGGTTGATGTGAGTTAGTTTCCTGAAATGTTGCCTCAAAGCGAGCACCAGATGACTAAAGTATAGTTGATACGTTGTCTAGCGAGTGGGAGGTGGAGGGAGGTCGTTATGCAGGGAGTTAAGTTTGTAGGGGTTCCGTGTCAATTTCTATTGCTGGCGAATTAAGCGGGGAACCCGGGTTTGATTTGTTGGAAAAGATATGGGCGGTGAATTGGCTAGGTGGGTTAGGATGATATGAGATAGGAGCGGGGGAAGGGATAAAGGGAGGTCCCTTTACAATAACACATATCTGGACTTTCAGTCTGGTGATGTGTTGACGAAAAGTGGCGGCCTCTGCTCAGGCTGCTGCAGTTTCTGATTTAGCGGGCCGCTGCCTTTTTTGAGATTTCCCAAAGGCGTATTATACAGGGTGTTTCATCTAAGATTTCACCTATTTTTTTTAAAGTAGGAAAATTAAGTTTTATTGTCGATTATTTTTTTAGCTGTTGTATTAAGAGTGGAGAAAAATCAGGAGCCTTAAAGGGTACTAATTAGCTTATTAATTAACTAAGATTACCTAATTAACTTTTTATTTATACCAGCTAGGAGCTACTTTTAAATTGCAAAAGGGAGCTACCGGTGTGAGAATGCCAAATGGTATTTTAAACGACAAGAAACGTGCATTTCTTAAGGACTGCAGCACTGGCAATTCTGGCCACTTTCGACGCACGAAAACGAAACCTAGCAGACGAAGCGCGGAATTGTACGCGCCCATGAGTGACGCAGTCGTGACGTCGCCGGGCGAATCACGCCGTCTGAAGGCGGCTACTGCCGACAGTGAAATACTCGTTTGGCGCTACGTCATCACATCCAGTGGTGCGATATCTGTGCATGTACTGCTTTTCTTTTTATTTCACCCTCTGGGAGCCAAAGCTTGCAGCCAAGAGGGAGGGCTGATTTGCCCATACCATCAGCGCTACGCCCGCACCATGACAAGTTTCGCCCGCAATGCGTTGGTGATAAAACCCCTCAATAAACTAAAAGTAGCGCCATCTCCTCTCTCCTCCTCCGGCGGCGCCGCTCCTCCTCTCGCATTTCGACCGTGGCTCCACCTACGGGGTGCGCGACTAGCGCGCGCTCTCCGGAGCAGGCGCCCTTCACAGCCGTCTCGATCAGCGCCGCGCGCGCGCCGATCGAGACGGCCGTGCGCCGGGTCTCACCAGAGCGTTGCATTTTGTTGCAATCTGTTCAGGTTAAAATATTACTCACTGCTGAAACATAATTACCGAATGTTGACAGGGATTTCCCGCCAAATAGTCTCAGCTGTGAGTGTCATACACCACATATACGCGATTTCGGCGTTGGTTCAACTCGCCGTCATCTCCGTGTGTCCGTAGTTCGTCACATTTGGCCACTCAGCGGCATGCTTTATAAAATGTGTAACTAGGCGGAGGACAGGAACAATTTTGGAACAGTCTGTGTATGGTTTCTTTGCAGCGTTGACTGGATTGCGAGCTGCCGGTAAACTTGAGAAGTGTGGCAGCAGCTGTCTTCTATGTATTTTCAACTTCAGCTGCAGATCAAATTAACTATAGGCGGCGGAAGCTGCAGTCTGTGTGGAGTTTTTGCAGCTTTGATTGACTTGTGAGCTACCGGTAAACTTGGGGAGGGAGGTAGCAGTTATTTTTTTTTTATATTTGGCGTTGAGACGGTGCCGTGTTCAGCTACCATGGTGTGTCACCATACAACATGATTTTGGCGTCGATTTAACACTTCTTCACCTCCTTGAGTCCGTCAGCCGTTGACAAAAGTGCGCAACATGCTTGAAAAACAATTAACTAGGCTGCGGAAGCTGCAGTCTGTGTGGTTTCTTTGCAGGTTGGACTGAATTGTGAGCTACCGTGAAACTTGAGAAGCGTGGTAGCAGTTTTTTTTATATATTTTGCGCTGAAACGGTTCCGTTTTCAACTGTCAGTGCGTGACACCATTTGTACGCGATGTCTGCGTTGGTTGAACTCGCCTTCACCACCGTGCTTCTATCAGCCGCCGGCCAAAGAGCGCAACATGCTTGAAAAAAAAATTAAATAGCCAGCGGGAACGATTTAGTAGCAGTCCGCGTGGCAGCAAAACACACGGCGATATGTGCCGCGCGCGCGCCGCCCGCCCCGCTGGAAAGGAGGAAGCTGGACGCCCAGCAAAAAAAAAGCGCGCGCGCCCACGTGACGGCGCTCGGCCAATGAGAGGGTCGAACGACGAAGGAGAGCGCAGGAGAGGAGGCGGGCGGCAAACTTCACATGTTGGCGCTACTTTTAGTTCATTGAGGGGCTTTAGTTGGTGATATCTCAAGATCCTACCAGAACATGACGCTGCTCCAGGCGCGTTTTGCGCGGGCGGCAGCGGCCGCCTCCAGACGGCTGGTTTCTCTCGGTGACGTCACGGCTGCGTCACTCACGGGCGTGCATAAGTGCCGCCTCCAGACGGCTGGTTTCTCTCGGTGACGTCATGGCTGCGTCACTCATGGGCGTGCATAAGTGCGCGCCTCGACTGCTAGGTTTCGTTTTCGTGCGTCCAAAGCGGCCACAATTGCCAGCGCTGCAGTCCTTAAGAAATGCGCGTTTTTTGTCGTTTAAAATACTATTTGGCGTTCTCACACCGGCAGCTCACTGTTGCAATTTGAAAGCAGCTCCTAGCTGGTATAAATAAAAAGTTAATTAGGTAATCTTAGTTAATTAATAAGCTAATTAGTACCCTTTATGGTTCCTGATTTTTCTCTACTCTTAATACAACAGCTAAAAGAAGAATCGACAATAAAACCTAATTTTCCTATTTTTAAAAAATAGGTAAAATCGTAGATGAAACACCCTGTATACTGGTAGCCACACTCATGAATGTGTTCTTGGGGGAATAGGGAGAGATGTTCTAGGCCTGTTTAACGGCTCTCTAAAAGCTTGTTTCTGCTGGTTGGGCTGGGTGAGCCGGAAAACTAGGCAACATTGTCCTTGGGTGTGACCGATTCTTGTAGCTGCGTTCGTAGCTCGCTAGAAGGCTGCGGCTTTTACAAGATCTTGTACCGGTAAGGTGAGAACCCTCCCCAAACAGCGCTTGGGCCTACGAGGGAGGCCTTGTTGCGGACGCTGCGTTCAACAGCGGGGATAGATATTGTTCACGGGGCTAGGGCA
This sequence comes from Amblyomma maculatum, assembly GCA_023969395.1. Taxonomy (NCBI): domain Eukaryota; kingdom Metazoa; phylum Arthropoda; class Arachnida; order Ixodida; family Ixodidae; genus Amblyomma; species Amblyomma maculatum. The sequence continues at coordinate 5,511 of JAJIZL010019173.1, read as the reverse complement.
TAAGTCATGACGGTGACCATGGCTCTCTGCCGTTGGTGCAGGAGTTCGGGCTGCCGCGGAATAGGTGCAGCGGTGGATGACTCCAACGCATTTGGTGTAACGCGGTATTGTGATTGCGTCAAAGGTGATTAGGATGAAGTGCGTCTCACCCATGAGCCGGGCTGCTAGTATGGTGTACTCTGGTTTTCCTCTAACCAGATCTTGGCATAGTTGCGTTGGGTTCTCATCGTCATAGGCGTATGTGATGACTCTTCTGTTAGCCCCCGATGGCGGTGCCACGTAGGCCGCCCATGGATAGGCTCAGTCTGCAATGGTTAGAGAGGCCAGCGCCTTGAGTGCCTCAACTCTTGGGACGTGCGTAATTCCCATGGTGAAAGCATTGTTGGTCGGGTGAATTCGCAGGCAGAAGTCATCCGGTAGCGTGATTTTGAGCTCGACCTGCACTGTCTTCGAGATGTTCGCCTATCTCGAAATCGCAGTTCACCTCACGGGCGAACAACTGCAACAGCCTTGGGTGGGCGTGATGGCAGCTGCCTGCTTGTCATCCGGCCTCCTTGGTAGCAGGCGGTATGCAGGCGGGTGTCTGGCATCTGCCGGTTATGGCTGCACCGTCGTTGGATCTGGGTCGAGCTTTCCGATTAGGTGCCTCGCTGATAGCGTTGCTGCAGTGGTGAGGTAGTTCTGTTTATGTGGCTACACTTGAGCCATATGCTTTACATATAACTGGCCTCCAGTCACCTGAGTCGAGCTCTTCTGTAGTTGAGGTGTTAGCTACATCAACCGTTGCTCCCACGGTAATGGCTTGTATTGCCGGCTATGGCATCGAAGGATCGGAGTTAAGGTTAGGCTTTGCTCGGCGGCTACCCGTCTCAATCCAATAATCTCCTAAATGGCCGAATGTCACCCAGAATGGGCTGTTTCCTGTTGGGGTCACCACCTATTGACTTACCAGTGGTACCCTCTAAGCTGAAGCCTAGTCGGGGTTGCTCTGAATAAAGCAGCTTGGTATTCCGTTCTGGAGCAACGGGGTTGCATCACTCTTTCTGTCGGCCTTCGTGACAGGTGGTCGCCTCACGGCAGGACAGCACGAGAGGGTCCACACAACATGGTGTCAGAAGTCACACCAGCACGAAATATGCGCATGAAGCAGCTCTCAACCACCTTAAACAGCAGAAAGATGCTCCCGCAAGCAAGCTCCCAGGAGGCCCAGCAGCTACGCTGACTCGTTCGACGTATGCAATCCGGCAAGTAGGCCAGCATTGAAGTCTCGCTTCGAGGGCTATGACACCGTCTATGAACTTCGGAACGCGCCGCAAAACATGCAGGTACGTGCGTTTCTGATACTCTGTGGGCCCGGAAGCTCGCTCGCTGCTAGACACTTTCTCATTTGATGCTGCCATGTTAGCCTCCTACGACGTTGTTGCGAAATGCTCCTCCGAGCCCTTCGTGCATCCTTGTAATAAACTCTACGAGCCATCTCGCTTTCCCAAGCGCGTTCAAGGACCTGGCGTGAGCATGGACGCATTTTATGCCGAAATGTTCAAGTCAGCCAACTGTTTCAACTATCTCTCACCGGCAGGGGAAGAACGCTTGGTACGCGACAGGTTTGTAGTTGGATTGCTCTACACGCGTCTGTTCGAAAAGCTTTGCTGCTCCCCGAAGCTAACTCCAAAAAACGCTTGGACGCAAGCTGACCTGTCCGACAACGCGGAGAAGGAACCGCTTGCTCACACAGACTACCTCCTGATGGGGCTGGGACAGGTAGTGCACCGCCGCTTGTGGCGGGGGCTAGCCAGCCACCGAATGCTTATTTTTTATAGGCCGTCATTGCACCCGCCACCGCTTCGGTGGTGGTGGACGACGGCTGTTGTTGCGGCGCTCGTCTTTCTCTCGCTCTTCTTTTTCCTTTCTTCTCTATTTTCTGTTCTGTCCGCACGAGGCAGCGGAGGTGGCTCAGCTACAGAGCCAGTAGCAGGCCCGTGCATTTCTTTTCCTTCTTCCCACAGCCACAACTACCTCGCAAGGCGTGGTCAACTTTGACGCTGCAACGCGAGGCAAGACGTAACACGTGAAGGTCGGGCGCGAACGTTTTGACGAAGGCCGGTCGGCATCAGAACGCGCTCAACGGACGCAAAGTCGGAAAGGTATCGTGACAATCTGGCCTGTTTCTTCTGTGGCCGCGCATTTCATCCGCTCTCAGAGCACCCTGCAAAGAGCTCTACTGCAACTGCTGCTGTAAGAAAGGATATTTTGCGGAAGTTTGCCGCTCCAGAAATTCGAGGCAGGCCAAACTCATTGCTATCCAGTGCACACTCTCGAGGTGCCAGCTGAAGCCAGGTTAGCGGTTGTCACAGATGACCATACAGATCAGTTCGATGTACTCAGGACCTGAAGGTTGCTGCAGTCCCGAGTGACTTCCCCGGGGTACCAGCCGAGCTGACCAAAGTTGCTACTTTAACAAAGTCCCGTGGCCGACCTCTGCGTGTACGGGGCTCGTATTTTGAACGTCTATTTTAGCATGGGAAGACCAGCTCCAGCGTCTTTACGCCGTTGAGTCACTTTAAGTACATTTACTGGGTCTACTAGCCATCCAAGCTTATGAAGTCGTTAGTTTTGGGTGCGGTCAACACCCTGAGTCAACGCTTCATGCAGAACTATTTTGTGGCCTTGGTACGCTCAGAAATGCGTGCACCATTCGCTTGAAACAAGACGTTGCACCGTTCGCACTTCACCTCGAAGAACCAAAATCGTAGCTCCCGCTCCAGATATGCTTTCTGTGAGCATACAAGATATCAGGAATGCCCAAAGTCGTGACGGAGAATGCAGCACGCTCTTCGCATTCTGCCAGCACGGCTCACCAAAGAAGTCAAAGGAATTGACTTCACGTGTCAAAGGATGAATTAGTGAGGATGAACTTTCTGCTTGTGATGGTCTGTGATGGTTTGTGATGTGATGGTCTGCGATGTGATCAGAAGGCACTCGCCTTCTGATCCCCTACGAAATGATGCCAGCAGTCTTAACACTTCTACAGGAAGGGCGTCAGGGAATTAGGACAGTAGCCCCCATTGCCCACAGTTTATTGGAGAGGCGGAGAGAACAATTGGCACTGTGAAAGGCATCTTTCTTATGGTAAAAGATCCTCACCTGGCTCTTCTCAGCTATAGGGATACACCAGGCATGAGTGGCTTCAGTCCGGATCAGCTACTAATTGAAAGGCAATGAGTCCCAAAGCCGGATTAAGAGCTTGTTCACAGCGCTCCGAAAGGGAGACAGACGGCAGCACTAATAGATTACCCTTACAAGAAAAGGACTGCGAAGGATTTTATTCGACGTCATCGCACCAGGTATCTGCCATCACTTCAGTCAGGTGAACTAGTCAGGGTTCGAACTGACCAGGTGCGTGCTACAGTTGTGATCAGGGCACAACGTCTAATGTCCTTTATAGTCATAAAAGAGCAAGGAACGACTCTGCAAAGGAATCGTCGAAATCATGTTTTCTTTGTGCTGAGGGCAGCGGATCCTATTTTTTTCCCGGCCTACCACCTAACAGAAGTGGCCGCAGCACCTAATCTGCCGCCTGTAACAGCAAGACCTCCTTCACACTCTGGTGATGATGTGTTTACCCGTAGCGGCCGCTGTGTAGTACCACTGCACCGCTTGAACTTGTGATTGAGAGGGGAGATGTTGCGTCGCCACCCATTGAGCACTATTGCCTTACCAGTTACGCCCTCTAAGCTGAAGCATACCCGGGACTGTTTTGAATAAAGCATTTTGTTGCTCCGTTCCGGAGTAGCATGGTTGCATCTCTCTCTTACCCGTCCTTCGGGGCTGGTGGCCGCCTCCCGGCACGACAGCTCGGGAACGCACCGCCTTTTCGTGAGCAGATTATGGCCGTAGGAGAGAAATAGTAAAAACCGCACGTTCCGTTCGTAGAAGCTGTTTTTCCAGACATCCACTCGAGTTGGTCCCTGTCACGATTCTGTCCCGTGTCCGGGTATATAAGGCTCCAGGTCCACACGATGAGGTGAACGAGAGTTGAATTTATACAATAATTACAATCATGGCACAGGGCGCAACCATACCGGCACGTGGGCCGAACTTTGCTGGCTTCACGCGACTGTCGTCATACAGCGACGGCCAGGGAGACTTCGAGGCGTCCGCTCCAGGCGCGTAGCACGGCACACAACGACTCTGACGACGGTCCCGACGGGTCTCGCTCGACCACCGGCCGAGCGCCTTCTTTTATAGGGGCCCGAAATCCGTCGGTATTCAAACGTTCCAATCCGGAAGCTGTAGTTCACTGTGGGCGAATAGGCCCAATCACGAGCGTACTAGTGGTTCCTGTCGCGGGGCGAGGAGGTAGGAGAAGACGCGACGCCGTGGCGCCGGCGGTCGTTGAGGCGCCAAAATGTCCGGCCTCTGCTTTGACAAGCCCAGACACGTCCACCGTCAAGGCGTCTCCTAAGTTTGCCGGTGCCTTGCGTTGCAACACCGGGCTTGTAAGCGGACGTCAGGCGCTCGCCAGCACTCGCTGAAGCGCTCGCTGCAGGGACCACGAAAACCAGGGCTAGAAGCCCAATCATAACACCCCCTAGTGTCGTTTTCAAATGCGAAGTAGGTGCGCAGCACTCCTGCTTGCCCTTTTGATACTTTGCGATGCGTTTTACATTTGTTATGCTTCGTTTTGATCTTATAAAAACGTTCTCGTGCATATAATTCAACTCTCTGGACATTGTTTATTTAAATTAAAATAAATTGGACCACAGGAAACAAAATGCGCAGTATCTGTCATGATGGAGGTGAAACGAAGAGGCGCCCTTGTGCTGCGCGATATCAGTGTACGCTGACATGCCCCAGGTGGTCGCAATCAGAGCCGAGTCCTCCACTACGACGCATCTTTCTCTTCCACTTCCATTCCCACCTTCATCCCTTTCTTTACGGTGCGGTTCAGGCGCAATCAAAACAAATATGACAGATGCTGCGCCTTCCGTTTCCTATGAACCAATTATTATTACTAGTAGTAGTACCTTCATACTTTTTTCATCAACACGTAAACAATTCCGTAAGGGAAAGGAGGAAGCTGGCAGTGACATCGGAAAGAGACGATGATGATGAAAACGTTTTATTGAAAGGAAAAGGGCGGGGAATTTATAAGAAGGTTAACTGAATCCTTGGTACTGGATTCTGTTAGCTAAGGCCGCCGTTTTCGCTCATTCCACGATGGCTAGCTGGCCCTCGACCTCCGAGCTGGAGACGGCTACCTCTCATGCTTTCCACGTTGACTGTGTTATAGTGGATAAGGCATTATATAGCCCTTGCATGCCCCTACCATACTGCACAAATCTGTTCATGCCCACAAAAGTTACATTCGACAGAGAAGGAGGTCCGCCAGAAGGCGAAAAGGGTGTGTACGTAAACTCATATATATGCTCTAAAGAAACAAGGATTGATGCTGATTTCTGGCAGGAACAGGTTCACAACTCACTAATATCCATGATGGAAAATAGCGCG
>JAJIZL010019172.1:41358-51805 GCA_023969395.1 Amblyomma maculatum | reverse complement strand
ACCAGAACAATTTGCTATTCTTCGGATGAGTCCAAGTGTGTTTATAGCACTCTTACGCACATCTGATAACCAAACTCTTCCTTTTCCTGAAGAATGAACGTGCAGGCCCAAAGTATTGGTATGTTCCATCTCAGGGAGTGATGTATAGGCAATAATGAGTGCGAAAGGAGTGGCTTTGAGAGTTCGGCGGCCGGATTTATTGCCCACGTGGACATAGCATATTTTGGATAAATTGGGGGATAGGCCATTGTTGTTGAGGAATTTTTGAAGGAGACTGATGGCATTTGCAGGGAGCCTTGCTGCACCTTGACTGAGTGGTCTGTAGACCCTATAGTAATATCTGCATATGCTAACACTTTAGCATTAGGAAGTGAGGAAAGGGCATGCATGAATGAGTGCAATAATAAACAAAGTTGGGGCTAAAACTGATCCCTGCGGTAATCCGCAATTAGAACTAAAATGTCCTGTTGGTTTGTCATTAACGCAGATGACAAACGTTCGGTGGGAGAAGAAAGCGTAAATGGTTTGACAAAGGTGCAAGGAAATTCCAAGTGATGACATAGTGTTCAGGATCGCTGTGGGGGAAAATATTGTCGTAGGCCTTCGTGATATCTGACTGTGCCAACGAGACGGCTGTGAGGTGAACAGTGTATTACACCATTGGCGAAAAGGTGAAGACCATCTTCATAACCGTACGCAGGTCGGAAGCCAGTTTGTGAAGACGAATATTTCTGATGATGGTCAGGCCACCAGGAGAGCCGAGTGGCAAGTAGCTTTTAGCACAGCTAACAGGAAATCGCGCGTAGAGCACCAAGAGTTGTGGGTCATATTCCGGGGACTTGTTCAAGGGACAACCACAGGATGTTTCCAATCTGGTGGCATTTAGCTGGACATCCAGATTTCGTCTAAAATTCTGAGAAGTGAGGCCAAATATTCACGTTCCAGATTGCGGAATAGGGCATAAGGCATACGATCATGGCCGAGTGCAAAATTAGGGCGGATATCTTCAATGGCAGCTATAAGCTCAGTCGTGGTGAAAGGACAAGTGATCTTATCCTCTGTGTCATGGTTGGCGGGACTGAGTGGAATCGGTGCAGGTTGGCAGTCAATTGGGGAAGAACTGAAGGGCTGCTTGCTTAGCAAATTCATCCGGTGAAAGACACGGGTTGTCATTTCTCTATCCGCGATGAAATGAAGAACTTAATTTTATTGTGGACAGAGAGAGCGCGAATTGAACTACCGATACTTCCAACAACAGGTTTTACGAAAGTGTTCCTGCGGTTGCTCGCGACCGAAGACTTCGCACGTCAGATAGCGGTTTCACGAAGTACGTTATTAATAGCTTCGGGTTGTCTTTTTTAACATTTTTCACCTATATTTCCTAGCTTGGTCAGAATGAAGAAGCCGTATTTGTTATCTTGCACAAACCTGTACAAATTCTTCCCGCTGTAGCGCATAGCGGAACACAGTTCAGAAGCTTTATTGTCTATGGTTTTGTGAAACAAAGCTCGGTGTAATTTTCTGGGGTGGGTAATGGTTTACAAGAAAAAAGTGCAAAAGGACGGCTTGGTTTCTGGCGCAAAAATCATTGCGAAGGTTTTAATCATATGCAGTGCGGAAACTTCTTCCCCTTATCCTTCCATCGTACTTCCCCGTATTACTCAGACGAAAAAAACAACAACAACAAAAGCGCTGACAGCAAAGCCAGAAAGGAGGAAGGCAAAAAATCTTTGTATCGGTGCGTCCGCACAAAGGACGAGACACGGCTAGTAGCTGCATCAAGGGACCCTTTGTCGAGGTCTTGCAGGCGACGAGGTCATTTGCATGTCTTCTCCACAGTTGCCGCTGCCGCCAACGGCTTCTTCGCCCCCTTTTTGCCCTCCCTCGGAAAGCACAATGTCGTAAAATGAGCCAATCAGTGCCGTGTCCACGTAGGAACCTTTTCTTTTTTTTTTTTGTTCTTCTGCCTGTGGCGCCACCTTCGCCCTAGTAATCGCTCTCGTCGCCGCTCTAGTTAGATGGTTAAATCGTCGCCGACGCGGTTACCTCTGTAGTGCTCTATTTTTGTCATATAAGCGGAACGGGGGTAAGACCGGGGAATGTGCAGAGACCACTAAATTCAGACACAGAAGAGTTCACCAGAACGTTACGGCGTCCGAGTTGTGTGCGCTTGCCGTTCGTTCACTAGGCTGTAGGATACCCTAAATGTTGTCAGTGACGGAACAGTCGATGACGTAAAAGCATTTCCCAAGGATTTGCTTAACTACAGTCAGTTTCTGTAATTAAATGATAATTTATTTTTGCAGTCGTTTTTTAGTTTTTGTTCATTAAGCAAAAATGAGTATACAAAAGTGCACTCAAAAGTATACTCAGGGACCTGACAGAAATTTGTTGAAGAGTCCCAACAAACAAACGAATCAGTTCTTCTCAATTTCGACAGCATTACATAACTATTTAACAAAATCATGAGAGCAGTTAAAACTAAGGAGAATGGTGACATCAAACACAGCTAACTGTTCAAACACTAAAATCAACATTCGTGACCATAACAAAATACAAACTACGTTGAGTTAGAAAAAGTGTTTTTTTTTTTTTTTCTGAAAGGCACGAAGCGTTGTTTTGTGCCTTGGTTTACGACGTGATACTTTGTGATACTCAATCATGCTTAAAGGCGTCGCCACTATACGACGCTAGTGTCATGCTTTCTGTTGTCAAAGATGTGCTCTATGCTACTGTTATGGTCAGTTCTTTCATTTCGACCATGGTTGCTCATCCATCATTATCGAATGCTTTCGCACAGCTCAGAATTTCACACAGACGCTCCATTGCTTGCAGGCGAATACCTGCAAATTTGCCCGGGATAGAAATTATGAAAATCGTCGAAATGCTTCCAGGAATACTTGTGAAGTTCAGATTTTAAAATGTGCATCATTTTGTCGCTTTGTGCACTTTGTTTCACCGGTTAAGCTTGCTCAGAAAAGCAAGCGTCCAAAGCGTATCAAAACAAAGCGTGGAGGTTAATCGCACGTCTTGCATTTCATGGCTGGACAGAAGGAAAGACGAGTGAATTTAAGCGAGTTTTCGCATTGAGAAGATGAAACTACGTTTATCGGCGGGCCTCTCTGTTTGTGTATGCATGGGAGCCTCGGTAATGTTTCAAATGAGCCCCTGATTTGTGCCCCATCAGCATGCCTTTCGAATTCCAAGCTTTCTCTCCTGTTCTGCAGACCGAGCTTCATCAGTCCGCGTCCGCAACCCGAAAGAGCAAAGCATTTCCGAAGCTTACGACGGGAGAAGAAGCTTAGTTCGATCTTTTGTTTCCGCTCTGTTTGCGTGCCTCTTCGTTTTTTTTTTATTTTGCTGTTGAGTTCTTCCCAAATGCTTTGTACCCGTAAAGTGCTGCTGGGGCCCTCATTTGCATGTTTCCGCCGAGAAAAGAGACGAGCCTCGCGAACCACTTTTGTTTTCCCTGGTCACGTCATTGGAAAACGAGCCAATCCGCTGCTAGCGCCGGCCGCCACTGCTAGCACTCTAGCTTTCAGAGCACCCTCCCCGTTAAGGTTATTGAGGGGGCGAAAGGTGGAATGGGGAAGGAGTTGTTCCCCATTTTCTCATGGGGGGAAATGAGTGAACGAGCGAGGGCCACCAAGCGTCAGCGGAGGCGAGTTTGCTAGGGAGTTCATTAGCGATCACGAGATGGCGGGCTCATCGCTTCATGCCTTCGCCGCCTCCCTCCCCGCAGTGAAAGAGGAGAAAAGGAAAAAGGGAAACTTCAGTAATTGAATGAAATGCAGCTAATGAAAGATCATTATTGTCACCCGTTTCTTTCGCGGGTGCGAGCGGTGCCTCCCGGGCATCGATGCAAGCAGCGGGGCCGCTGGGCACCATCATTCCGGAATCGATGCCTGTTTTACCGCGGACGTGCGTGTTTGCTTTCGAGAGCGCGAAGTTCTCGAATGAAGCGCCCTCTTCGTATTCGCGGCGCGAGCGCCAGCTATGTCGGTGCAATTGTCGCAGCAACTGACTGTCTTTTATAGATTTGTTTTCTTAAGCGAGCGGTATCCGCATCTGTATCTGCGAAGCTGCGGAGGAATTTTTGATTTCTTCTTGGTTTCCGTCGGGTTTCAAATGTATTTATCAGCCTGTGCCCAAAAGACAGAAAAAGGGTGGAGTTAATTAGAAAACGAACTCGAGGTAAAGATATTCTATTGAGGAAATGAATGGAAGGAAATTTTGGGGAAAATGGTACAGTGTGTTAGAATAGTAGAGAGGGCATTGATTACGTGCACTTGCTGGAATAGGAGGCTGCGGTTAACATGAGACAGGGATGATTGAAAATGGCTACGAAAATGCGGGAAATGATTGGCCTTTAGTGGCCCTAATCTGAGTGATATGTCGATAGCATTAACATGCGAAGTGTGGAGCTGCACCTAGATTACGTGCTTCAGATAATACAGTGATGCAATCGCGCCATACTGCATAATTGCGTTTGACAGCTGAATGAATGAATGAATGAATGAACGAATGAATGAATGAATGAATGAATGAATGAATGAATGAATGAATTGGACTACTTCATGTGCTAGGATGGAATACGTGGTGGTAAGACCTGTGCAAAAATTCGGGACTCTTGAGATTTGCTTTCATGGCATGATGTGATAACCGTGATGATCGAGTTCCTACAGCATCGTGGAAACGAAATCTCTTTGGATATCACATCACTGACGCGAACGCTGCTTTTTTCTCATTCTTAAGTTACTTTTATTTATATTTTACAATTTTCTTATTATGCTGCGAGGTATCCAATGAGAGGTTTTCGTATAAAGCCCCTCTGCCACATTGCTTTAAAGGAATGTTCCCTAATGGGCGATTGATAGTGTGTCCTGTATCGACCCAAGGGACAGAATTTCGAGTCCCGGCTCAACCTTTTTTCCTTTCTCAGCACAATTACTTTTCTTCCTTCGGATGCACTACGTTATAGTAATGAAATGACGTCACGACGCCGTAGACCAATGAAAAATTGAGTAGTGACGTCATCATTGTTGTGTTGCGTTGTTGTTGTGTAGTACGTGTTCTAAATGCATGCGCGAGGTCATTTGATTGAGACGTAACGACCGTGTCGATCAATCTGGATTTTCTCAGCGCTACGCCGCGTTTTCGCGCTGTACCCGTAAGTCTACCGTCTTAAACTTATAAAGTCTTCGACGTGGAGCTAGGGTCTCAAAAAGCTCCTCGACGCAGTATCAGCGGATTCAGTTATATGCGAATGTAATGTGTCGTTCTCAATTTAGAAGCAGCGCTCTGCGCCCGCCACAGTTACCAAGGCCAGAAATCCTCAATGAAAATTCAGTGTAAAGATGAACCTGGTTCATTAGTTGCCGTCCGTGAAATAGATATACGTCCAGGGAAAGCCGACGCCTTCACCGAGTATGATGATATGCGCAAAGATATCACTGATGAGGAAGACGAGCCCACACTGCCGCGAAAAGCTCTGAAGCATTGCGTGAATGCAGCAGGGCCTCTGTGTCCAACGACGAATGCTCGAGGTTTCAACTCACCCTTGAATGCCGTCAAAATATCCGTTGTTAGTGCTCCAAAAGCGTAATCTCACCTCGACTATTACGTGAATGTCTTATGAGAATGCGCACAGCACTAATGTCCTATTTTTCTTAGCGCCCCTAATACACACTGAAATCATGCTAAAGAAGCTACTTGCTTGCTTTGTAACGCCAATAAATTCACCGTTGACTGCTCCTCAAAGTGGCCTGAAAATTGAACGAAATATATTGACTAGTTTAAAAAGCACCCTGATTGCAGTTAAAGCTTATGTAATGAACTACATTGTGCCCGCTTTATTGAACAATCTGTGCTTTAAGCAGGTGGCTGTAAAAAGGCTACAAGAAATCCTAAATAAATATATTGCGGGAAATAATATTTACTGGAGAAATATATATGGTGTATTCTGTGTAAATTAAGAAGCTTTCTTGTTTTTAACTATTCCCGCGCATATTAAGTTATGAACGGATGAAACACACCAAATGCTTGAACACCTCCGTCCGAAAATGGCCGGGATCAAAGGCAAACTCAGCATCGAATTAAGCTCAGATGAAATATTTCTATGCTGTGATGAACGTTCCTCGCTCTTCGTCAGTGCATCGCAGAAACGCGACGTAAAATATGTGCGACCATTAATGGTCAAAACCAGAGAGCCGAAATCTCGTCATGAACTCCGCACAAAAGCCATCCATGCGAGACATAAGTCAATAAGACACGCCACGGCATACATTGAAAACGAGTTTTGAAATGAAAAGAGATCAGCCGGGCACAAAGTGCAGAGAGCGTGTGACCACAATTACTGTGGCTTTCCACAACCCGATGTCGCAGAGTTGCCCCTAGGCAAGTCCTCCCAACCAGCTGCATATGCAAGCTATAAATAACTCGCCATTGATGTTTTCAGGAAAAACAAACATGCGCTATCAAATCACGAGAGCTTTCCACCCTTATCCCAATCCCCACCTTCAATTTCCAGCAAAGCCGTGTTTGCTGCAAACAGGTCGGCAAACAGGCCAGCAAACACGACCGACCACTGCCACCGTTCCCTTAATTATTCATGAGGTCCGAGTGAACGCAAGCGACATCCATGGTTCATTTGCAAGCCGCGACGCTAATGCTTCGCTTAAGCCACCGGGAAAACCTTTCGTGTCCCTTTCCCCATCCCCTTCTACCCTCTCCGAGGACACTCGCTAGCCGAACGAAGCCGTGCACTGGGAAAGCGCTCCGGGCGATTTCTCCCTTTACTCCCCTTTTACACTCCTCTCTTTTACAATGGCTCCCGTTCTCCTTCAAAAGAATTCCTTCAGCTCCATTTCCCCTCCTCCTTCACGGCTCCGGTTTCCCCCAACTCCCTGTCGCTTCACTTTTGCCCTCCTCTGTCTCCCGCTTTCCCCCAACCTCCCATCCACACCATTTTGCTCTCCTCGCTATCTCATCGGCTTTCGTTTTCTCTCAGACACCTCCATTTCCCCTTTGCTCATTTCCCCCCTCTCCAATCCCGATTTTCCCCAGAGCTGCGTCCAGCGGCGAGTCGAGCTGTGTGGTCGAAGCCGGCAGTGCGGCCCTCAATGCTGGCTGCACTAGCCTCTGCTGTTGCACGGATCGAAGAGGCCCGGAGCGCGCTGTCAGTGCTCGTAATGCGGGAGCCAACATAGGCCCCTTTCAAACGCGTTCAGACACGTGCCGGCCGCCTGTGCTGCGGGTGACGTGAAGCGCCTCTTCTGCCTCGGCTCCGCTCCACTTTCTCGGAAAAGGTGGACACTGTCGTGAAGTGGGAAAGATCGCACGGAACCAGGAGGGCATGGGTGACACGTACACTTAGAGAAAGGCATTGCACCGATGAAGTAGAAGCTATATTTATTAAGACACATTGGAAGACTATGCATGGGGAAAAGCAAACAGGAGTTTCTTGAAAACTTCCTTAGATTTCTTAGCTGCATGTCTCGTCTTTCCCTTAGTTAGCTATATATGGTGGCAACTTAAGCCGCAGTTTATTTGCCGTCGCCACACAGTCAACGACCAGCGGGGCTCAAACTTCTTTTCTCGTCGGTCAGTTGTTTGCGTTATTTTGTTTACAAACTTGTCGGGACTTATCTGTTCACATAAGCGGCTGTTGCAGGAAAATTGTAACGACGTTTTGTGTGTCAGGTTTAAACCTTTTTACGGGATCACATTGAACGCGTTTGGAATGCACTGGCCTTTCAGGTTTATCGAATACAAGCGACTAAAATAGCGATCATGCCATCAGCTGCTTGCAGTCTGCCTAGAGTTTTGTAATTTTCTAGCATCATTTCGGACGTCTCGCCTCTTCTGAAAATTACAAGTTGAACGCACGAAGTTTGCCACCGCATAGTAACAAGGCGCATATCCTACTCGCCAGTCCACGAAACTGCTTCAACACGCGTTGGACTCTGACGGGGTATTGTTGACTGAGAATATTTTTATTTTTAAACCCAAATATACGACACGTGTTACATAATAACCCCTCCCATCAAAGAATGTGCCCTCTGACTCCGTTCTATACAATTTCTTTTTCAACCGGGATGCCCAAACTGAGACAACGAAGAATAAAACTAGTCTGAGAAGGAATGAACCCGCTCTCTCGATGCTGATCAGAGGAGCGTTGTTGCTAAGCTCGGCCGCCATGGTTCGAGTTCCTCCTCCTTCGGGTAAGCCCTTCCCTCCGGGTTTCGCGTAATCAAATTCGTTTGATATGGGACAATCTCCAGGGAGCTCGTATTATGAGCTGGCAAGGAGGGCAGCTACGAGGAAGGCGGGAGGAGGCGAAGCATGAAGGTCCTTAACGCCATTGTCTCGCGCCAGGAAGCGCGCTGTACCGGGCGATAATCTGGCCCCCGTGCGGCGCCGGCTGGAAGGATTATCGCGCGACGACAGTCTCCTTGCCCGCGCCAGGTTGTGCCGGGCATCGAGACACCGACCGCAGCGCGTGCGCGACGCCACCTTAAGCCCGGATTAAAAGGCGCCTGCAGCGCCTGGGCATGACCGGGGCGTGACGTCACTACACCCCCGTTCTTTACTCCTCCCCACCTTCTGTGTTACCGAAGAGAGCCTGGGTGCTTGGTTTGTCCTTCGCCCGTGCAACGTTCTGCAGGTTCTGCTGCAGCCTGCCTGATCTGCGGCACTAGGATCGATGATAAGGCGGCGCCAGTTTTAATGAGAAAATTGCTGCATTGAACGAACATGGGTGCCTTCTCTCAGAGGGGTGTTCATGTGTGGTTGTTACGTAACATTAAACGCTTATCGTAGCGGCAGGAGAGAAGTGAACATTGAAGGGATTTCCAGTTTTTCTATGGAGAAATGTCAGCGTTATCATAGATGCATATATACTGCTTACCCATCCCTCTTTCATGTACAGTCGTGAGCAAAAGTGGTATACAACACTCAGCTGGTGACGGAGCTCGGAAAAGCTGCATCTAATTGTCACCTAGCGGCAGCGGCAGGTACATAGACAGTGGCACGTGCATGTGGATAAAATGGGGAACCACACCTATTGTCTCGATCCCAGATAGCTATTTCTATATGGCCTTGCAATGCAATTTTCTCGGGATCCGCCACTGGCTGAGTGTTGTATACCACTTTTGCTCACGACTGTACGTATTTCTTTAAAAGAAGTGTAGAATACTCTGGAACTGTGCTTCTTTATATACAGGCAGGCGTCTCGCTGATCTAGCGCAGACACATAGTAGTTGACAGTCTTTTGACTCGCAGGAGGAATAAGTTTTACCCTAGGGGTGTATAGTTCTTCATGCATATATTCTATCAGAGATAAACGTATCTGGACCACACGTCTAGCGCTTTTGAACTTGAAGCTCGATGTAAATGAATTACCACCTTATTCCTCTAGCACACATGAAAGAATGAAGTCCAGCTTTCACATCGGCAATTATGGCCCGAGGCTGTACGAACGTTATGTGCTTTGGTTGCAGTGTGCGTGGTCAACAGAGTTTCGTACCCGATAGTATATATCTCAGCACAAATTCGCATGTAAAGCCTAAAATAAAAAGAAAATTGTGGCTAAACCTGGAGTTAACGTGAGAGCAATCTGCATGGCTGCGCGCGTAGGTTCGACTTGAAAGTAAAGGTATGGCTTTTGCACATAGTAGTCTACTCTATGAGTGCAGCTTTATTTATGAAATAAAGGAGTCACTTCACGTATGAGCACCCCTTTTCTCTCGTCGTTGACCATTCTCAGTCGGGTGTAGAAGACTTCTGGTGGTATGACATTGTCCCTATGTCGAACTCTGGGACACACCACCGTCACAACGATCGAACGAACGTTCTGTCCTAGCAACTCACTGTTGTCGTTCGTCTCTACCAACTACCGAGTTATCTGTCCTTCTTTTTCTTCTTCTTTTACTTCTTTTGCTCCCTCTTCTTTTGCTCTCTCTTCTTTTGCTTCTTCTTCTTTTGTTTCTTCTTCTTTTCCTTCTTCTTCTTCTTTTCTCCTTCTGTTCTTTTCAATCATTTTCTTCTTTTCCTTCTTTTTTTTTTCGGCTCAAGGTCAGTGCGACCACTTCCAAGGAACGACCACAACGAAAGTGCGATCACGGCTAAGAGGGGAAGTTGGTGGCGTAGTGTAGCTGTTGCTAAAAACAGCACAGAAGCCGTATATATAAGACACTATGAAGTAAGCCAGCAATCACAGCTGACGTTCAGGAGACTCCGCCACGGTGGTGCAGCGGTTAGGCTGCTCAAGGATGTGCGATCGAGTCTCTGCTGCAGCTGCTGCTTTTCGATGCAGACGAAAAGCAAGGCGCCCGTGTGCTGTTGCGGTGTCAGAGCACGTTAAATAACCCCAGGTAGAGGGAATCTCCGGAGCCCTCCAATACGGCATCTCATCCTCATAGCCTGAGTCACGTTAAATAACCCCAGG